>CAUHTR010005804.1:0-13217 GCA_959609185.1 Schmidtea polychroa | reverse complement strand
TTGTTTAAATTTTGTAGTTTTTCGGTGAATTTGAAAAATAAAAAGATTTAAAATTCGTTTGGCGTTCTGATTTCGAAATGGAAAATGTAGTTTGGTACAATAAATCAAGAGTTGCAATCACTGTTGGAATGGATGATATTATAATTGTATGGAGTTTAGAAGATGGCAAACAGAGTGATATATTATATGGACATTCAGAATCAATAAAGAAATTAATCAACGAAACTAACTCATTCCTTGTAAGTGTGGATTTATGTGATTATGTAATCGTATGGAAATTAAATTTTGATCAGATGAAGTTTAATAAATTCAAATCAGTTGAAGGTTCAGAAATTATTGACTTTAAGTGGATAGTTGATCCATTATACAAATATGAATTTCTATATGTTCGAACTATAAAACTGGAACAGACGCATGGAAATTTGGGCACAAATCTCTATAAATCGGACTTTATGCTTGCCGTTATCCCAGAACATGAGGAATCAAGTCAAAGGCTTTTAGCAGATGCTTCGAAAGGGTGTGGTGCTCGGTGCCGGGTCGGGTTTGTCAGAGCAAATATGTTCCTTTCGACAATTAAACAAGTATTGGTTTTCCTTTTTCATATTTAATTTTGAAGATTCGACAAATTGATGGTAAGTTGATTATATTTAGTGAGGTTACGTCTAGGTTAGTTACAATTTAATTTTCTAAAAATAGCCATGTCAATCAAGAACTCCAATAAAAAGTCTGAAGCCTGGAATTTTTTTGGTAAAAAAATAATAATAATGAAGACGCAAAATGATTGAAGTGTGGGATTGTTATCTTCTGTAAAGGATCATCCACAACCGCATTGATCAACCACTTAAAAAGACAAGATATATTTATTAATAAAAAACGAGATGGGTCAGAAGAACTTCCAATGATATCCAATGGTTCCGATTGCACCAAAAATCTAGAACTGAACAAGGTAATTTATTCAATTACGTAAATCGAGACTATTTGGGGGAACTTTTAGCAAAATGTGCTGCTGTGGATGGATTTTCCATACATGCTATTAAAAATTCTTCAGCACGAAAGGGATTTGTTCAATATCGTGGTTATGAAATGCCAAAAAGTAATACATCCATCATGAATCACATTAAAGATTTTGCTGTACAGAAAAAAACAGAACTTGCTAAATACTTATCGACCTTGATTTCAAAAAATAATGTACAAAAATTTAGTATTACCGTAGACGAATGGACAAGCAGAAATGTTAAACGATATTTGAACGTAACCTTACACAGTAAAAATAAAGCGCATGTATTAGGTTTGATGCCAATTGAAGGTTCGTGCAATGTAGTTAAGTTGGAAAATTTGGTTGAAGAAAAATTGCTTTGCTTTGGTCTGAAATTTGCAGAAGACATTATCGCTTCCACAAACGAACCGAAAAGCGTACGGAGAATCTTGAACGATTATACGAGTCCTTATTAACTATTTCAACCAGTCAGAGGGGGAATGGCATTTACCTCTGACTGGCAGTTTGTTTGGTGGGTTTTGTATCGCGTCTGTGCGCGCGTATGATTAGACCGAATCTTGTTAGTGTGCGCACACAGAAGTGAGAAGTAGGTTTCTATTTTAATTTGTAGATTTTATATTAGTCGTAGAATAGAATTGATTATTTGTTTTCTGGACGTCATGGAATTTTTGTTTGAACGGGTTATTTATGTGAATATTTTGAATTTTCGGCTTTAGTTTAACATGGAAAATGAAAATGTTATTAAATCATCTAGTGAATATTATGACACTTCTATTAGACCAAGTATCGACAGAATAATTGCTGCAAAAGATAGTGCTATATATGATGCTGGAACTTCGTTTAAATTTACAAGCCAAACCATAGATTTTTGGTCAAATGCCACTAGTTGTTTTGTTCGTCGTTTCATGTCAAGGAATAATAAAGCAGAATATGGAACTGCCGAAAAGAAGGAATATGATATTCTATTTAATCGAGCTCTTGAAAGGATAAACACAATTCAAATGTTTACTAGCAAAAGTGCTGAACAATTATCCAATGTTTTGAATTCAATATACGATCAATCAGTGACAAAAAACAAAGAATGGTCGAAACAATATTATGATGACTTCACAGATGAAATGATGACAATTGTGTTGGATTATTTTTTTAATGTTAATAAAGGAAACCAGCTTCTTAATCTCAATGTTTTCTGTAAACATTAACTATAAAACTAATTTTCCACTACTAACATCTACTAATTTTCTTAAAGTATTATTTTTTAAATAAAGATAAATAATTCTGTACTCTACTCATCAATTTTTATACTCTAGTCTATAATATATAATGAATTAAAAATATATGAATTACAAATATGTTGTTTTTGTTAGAAATATTCGGTTAACTCGGTTAGTTGATTTAACCGAGTAATTGTTACCCCTAGGGGCTACCATTGAATTGAAACAAGTAAATGATGTGCTTTGTAATCCTAGTGCTTACAAAGTTTGGATTTTTATGTCGTCATTTTCTTTTAACATTGATTAATTTTCAATTTTTATCCCAAATGAGAACTGTTTGATCATTGTTTTCGAAACTAGAGTATAAATGCTCTATATTATTTGCGTAAAATTAGCTACAGATTGATTTTTTTCTCGATAAGTCAAACGTTTTAAATAAATTATTGATTGTGCAAGTGTAAAAATTGAAATATTTTATATAATGGCAAATTGAAAAATTTTAACATTTGAAAGATGACAAATAACGAGTGTAGAATTAAAAGGATATCGATTTAGTTTTTTTAAAACTATCTCTTCCGGTGATCTTGATTTAGTGCCAGTCAGATAAAAAAAGTAAAGAAAATATTCCATATGGAGATTTAGAAATTTCTTTTTTTGGAAAGCTGAGAGATATTAGAATTGTACAAAGCTGTGGAAATTTTGGAAAATCAATATTTAACGTGCGAATTCGTCGTTAGTTCAAAAGAGGAATCACCAAGTCTTAGTGATTGTGAATTTTAATGGTATTGTTATTCTGTACTGTTAAATTGTCTAAGTATTTTGTGTGGTTGGGAATGGTGCAATGTAAAGTTGAATGATAATAAAAAAGGGTGCATTTTGACAAGAAAATAACAAATATTGATTTTAAAGAAAACTAATTAAAAACATTAAAATCGATGAAGCTTATTGATATTTAGCACAAAAAGATATAAAAGACTCATTTTTCTGTTTAGAAACATTTTACAGTAGATGATTTTATCAAACATGATTTAAGCATTTCTCAAGTTTAAGGAAAATTCATAAACAATGACATCGAATCAGCCAATTCATTACTATTTCCAATAGATTCCCCTAAATCCCCGATTAAGAAATGATGCAACAGATCAAACATAATATATTAGTTTTTTTTTAAATTAACTTTTTGATCAGTGAAAATCTTGAGCACCCCTTGTAGATAATATAAAAGCCTTCCAGGGTTACCTTAAGTTCGCTTCTGATGACATCGAATGGTGACTTCAAAGTAACTCAAGTTATAGCGTCTCAATGCTTGAAAATAAATAAGCCCTATCGGCGCGGAGTTAATAATTGGCCCCTCTAAATCGCCAGTGGCACTTAATACAGTCTTTCCTTTAGAATTTCATTTATCTTCCTTAAAAATTTTACGATTGTAACACAAATTTCCGGAACTACCATTTTTCCAAGTGATTATTACACATAATTTTAAAAATCAATAAACTACCGAAATTCAGGAAAGTTTTAATTTTAATTTCAAAAGTTAAACTTACATTGAAATGAAAGCATGATGTGATTGATCAAAAATAATGTGCAATTCAATGTTAATAATCCATAAACCAGTATGCAACAGTGAGATATTGATTAATTATTTAAATAATAAAAATAATGTGCAATCCAATGCACAATAAATTTGTATAAGAGTGAAATATTAATTTATTATTTGAAATATAAAGTGCAATTAAGAGCTACTAATCATTTAAATATTAAAAACATAAAAATAATGATTTTTTATTTAAATAATAAAAACAATGTGCAATTCAATGCTATAAATCAATAAACTGGTATAAGAGTGAAATATTAATTTATTATTTGAAATATAAAGTGCAATTAAGAGCTAATAATCAATTAAATATTAAAAACATTAAAATAATGATTTTTTTATTAAATAATAAAAATAATGTGCAATCTAATGCTATAAATCAATAAACTGGTATAAGAGTGAAATATTAATTTATTGTTTGAAATATAAAGTGCAATTAAGAGCTAATAATCAATTAAATATTAAAAACATTAAAATAATGATTTTTTTATTAAATAATAAAAATAATGTGCAATCTAATGCTATAAATCAATAAACTGGTATAAGAGTGAAATATTAATTTATTATTTGAAATATAAAGTGCAATTAAGAGCTAATAATCAATTAAATATTAAAAACATTAAAATAATGATTTTTTTATTAAATAATAAAAATAATGTGCAATCCAGTGCTATTAATCAATAAACTGGTATAAGAGTGAAATATTAATTTATTATTTGAAATATAAAGTGCAATTAAGAGCTACTAATCAATTAAATTTTAAAAACATTAAAATAATGATTTTTTTATTAAATAATAAAAATAATGTGCAATCTAATGCTATAAATCAATAAACTGGTATAAGAGTGAAATATTAATTTATTATTTGAAATATAAAGTGCAATTAAGAACTACTAATCAATTAAATATTAAAAACATTAAAATAATGATTTTTTATTTAAATAATAAAAACAATGTGCAATTCAATGCTATAAATCAATAAACTGGTATAAGAGTGAAATATTAATTTATTATTTGAAATATAAAGTGCAATTAAGAACTACTAATCAATTAAATATTAAAAACATTAAAATAATGATTTTTTTATTAAATAATAAAAACAATGTGCAATCCAGTGCTATAAATCAATAAACTGGTATAAGAGTGAAATATTAATTTATTATTTGAAATATAAAGTGCAATTTAGAGCTATTAATCAATTAAATATTACCAAACATTAAAATATTGATTTATTATTCAAATATAGTGTAATTCAAAGTATAAATATGGATTTATAATTCAAATGCAAAATTCTTACTGGATTTTTTGTAAAGTAACAAATCAGCAACTTCTTTTATATTCTGCTTTTTTTCCTCTTTGTATTTGGAAACTAACTGTTCCGCCTTTACTTTCAAAGAGGCGAGCCTATCGATGAGTAGATGATAAAGCCGAATGAACACATACCTAACAATGTCGGATTGTCATATTAGTACTATTGCCGAGGGAAATAAAAACACTCAAATATATATTACCATTGCTTATTGCCAACAAATAATTTGTAATGGTTTTCTTTGTCGGCATTATTTTTAATGCGAGAACACGAAGAAGTATCCAAATGGCAATTATTGGCGCCATTTACAGAGTCTTCTTCATCGTCTGAAACATTAAACCTTTCATCGATGAAAATATCTTGCATCGTAATTCGCATCTGAACAGGAGGGGGAAAAAGAGAAATTAAAAGATTTTCCATCAAATGTCTATAAAATGTCTTTACCAATATTTTCATATTTGTCTTATCGTCTTTGCTGAAATTACTCTGGCGTTTCAGGTGATGTATCACTAATGAGGCGGCATCCGATAACAGATCATACCAATCTAGCTTATCGAATAAATACATTTTTTGTTGAAATGGGTAATCTAGAATGGATTTTGCATATTGCGAATCACATGGAAACAACAATAACATGTGGTAATCGGGAGAAGGAGAAATTTTATCATTATACTCGATTACTCCACCTGAACTGTAGGAAAGAGTTCCCCATTTCTCAGGCTTTTCTAATTTCCAAGTGCGTTTAGTATTTAATAGTGATTCTATCAGACAGGTAACCGAGCTTATGTCTTGATAGTTTATAAGGTGTAACGGTTTAATCTGGAATTATATTACTGAATGAACTCGGGTAACACACACACACAAACACACATTAATCAGTAGCAATAATATGATATGGTTTATAATTATATTTCGGGAGGGGGGCACCGAGGGGGACGTGATTAATACCCAGTGAAATGGACACTATACGGTTGGGGGAATGCATTTTTTGATGAATGAGAAGTGTATAAGGATTACTGATATTGTAGGCATGGCAACATAGAGCAATCGTTTTGGTAGATGGCTTATTTCTGAATAATGTGCAGTTAGCTATAATCAATATCCAGCTGATTGAATGCATAAAATTGGATATTGGATGAAAGAAAGAAATAACGGAAAAGATGTATAAATTAGGAAGAGAATAAACTTTATAACAACGAGTAGATATGGAGATCAATAAACAGAGAATTAGAGAGAAAAAGTTTTAGTATATGAATCTGGGACGGCTTATTCTGAATTATATGCATATCATGATCAATATCCGTCACGGTGGACATATATATGGATGGCGATCAATAAATTGGTGTCATTGATGGAGAAATAGCTTTGGTAGATGACGTATTTCTGAATAATGTGCAGTTAGCTATAATCAATATCCATCACAATGGGCAATATACAGCTGGTTGAGTGCATTAAAATGGATATTGAATCAATGCAAGTATATAAGGCGTCCTGATATTTCAGGATTAACAGAAGAGGTAAAAAGAGAGGCAAAAAAGAAACTATATAACGAAGAGTAGGGAATTAGTGAGAAATAGTTTTAGTGGATGAACCTAGGACGGCTTATTCTGAATTGTATGCATATCATGATCAATATCCGTCACGGTGACGAACAGACTTTTAGGAGAATGAATATTGAATGAAGATAAGTGTAGAACTTTTAAAATTTCAGGAGAAATAACGGAAAAGAGGTGAAAACTACGCATGAAATAAACAAAATGAGAACAAGTTTAAGCGGCCAGAATGGCCTATTTCTGTATTTACCATGACCAATATCCACCGCAACGTGCAATATATATCGCTGGTAGAATGAATATTGTCAAGAGAGAAGTGTGAGATGATTTCGGAAAATTCAGAAAAACAACGAAGAACTAGGGAAAATTAGTCAGAGAAGAAACTATACAGCGATCAATAGATATGTCTCGTTCACAGGAAATGTTTAAGTGCATGAACCAAATAGGATTTAGCATGATCAATATCCGTCACAATGGACAATATACGGTTGGGATTATGCAGTAGTATGCGTGGAATAAATAAATGAAAAGACGAGTAGATATGGCGATCAATAAACAGAGAATTAGAGAGAAATAGTTTTAGTATATGAACTTGGGAAGGCTTATTCTGAATTATATGCATATCATGATCAATATCCGTCACGGTGGACATATATATGGATGGCGATCAATAAATTGGTGTCATTGATGGAGAAATAGCTTTGGTAGATGACGTATTTCTGAATAATGTGCAGTTAGCTATAATCAATATCCATCACAATGGGCAATATACAGCTGGTTGAGTGCATAAAATTGGATATTTAATGAAAGAAAGTATGTAAGCATCAGGCAGATTAGAAACTGAATAAGAACTGATCCGTATGGCGATCAATAAATTTGTACCATTCACAGATAAATAGGCTTGTGATATAAAAAATGAAAATGCAATCCCCCGTTACCGGTAATTTTGACTATTGGATTATTATTATATAGCAGGCCCGAATGAAACCGTTTAAATTATACTGTGAACTACAATGCACGATTTACTGCTTCATTCTCGTTCAAAGTGCAAAGAGATCGGTGAGGTTATCGTAGGCCTCAAAAATGCAAATTTATTGCTATTCGAGAGGCCAACACACACGCGCACACGAGCAAATGCCCCAGGCAGTTGTTCGCTATTATTGGGAAACCCTTTGAATTGATTACATGATACTTAATCTCACTCGCCAAATAAGGAATTGTTTATAAAACGTTAATAGCTAATCAATAATATTTTAAAAAGGGAAATCAACGAAAATTGTCTGATTTTTAAATAATTAACTGTTGCGATATTTGAGCGTTGTTTAAATATATGAAATAAAGGCGCGCGTTTCAAATTATATAAAATATTTTTAGAAATCTTTGAATTTATGGGAAAAATTAAATTTCACTATTTATTTTTGAAATTCTGATAATTATTGATTTTTCAAAAATTTTATTTAACAAATTTTCAAAGCACGTCAAAATTCTTTAAAAGAATTTACTGATAAATTCCGCCATTGTTTATCGGGCGCAGATTTACAACAGAGGCCCTCTCCTTCCAAGGTCAAGTACTGATTATTGATTATTGAAATTTTTATTGATTAAAAAGTGCAATTATTGAATTTTCAGTGAAAAATTTTATAAATCAAATAAAGTAATAATTTAAATTTTCAATAATTGATTAATATAATATTTGAATTTCCCCAGTGGTTTAATCGTTAATTTCCAAATTATCTTTATTGATTTATAAATAATTAAATCCTTTACAAGATGATATATAAAATTATTAGTATTTATTGACTGATTAAAACAAATTATCTAAAAATCAATTTTCTGTGATTTTTGAATAATTATCGATTTTTTAAAAATTTTGATTTCCTCAATTAAGTTTCAAATTATTTTTATTGATTTACAAATATTTAAATTCTTAACAAGATGAGATATAAAATTATTAGGATTTATTGATTGATAAAAAAATATCTAAAAATCAATTTTCTGTGATTTTTGAATAATTATCGATTTTTTAAAAATATTGATTTCCTCAATTAAGTTTCAAATTATTTTTATTGATTTACAAATATTTAAATTCTTAACAAGATGAGATATAAAATCATTAGGATTTATTGATTGATAAAAAAATATCTAAAAATCAATTTTCTGTGATTTTTGAATAATTATCAATTTTTTAAAAATATTGATTTCCTCAATTAAGTTTCAAATTATTTTTATTGATTTACAAATATTTAAATTCTTAACAAGATGAG
The DNA here is from genome assembly GCA_959609185.1 of Schmidtea polychroa. Taxonomy (NCBI): domain Eukaryota; kingdom Metazoa; phylum Platyhelminthes; order Tricladida; family Dugesiidae; genus Schmidtea; species Schmidtea polychroa. The sequence continues at coordinate 4,286 of CAUHTR010005804.1, read as the reverse complement.
ATAAAAAATTATTAGGATTTATTGATTGATTAAAAAAATATCTAAAAATCGATTTTAAAAAAATTGATTTCCTCAGTAATTTACTCGATAATTTTCATTATCTTCCCCATAAATGACATAAATAATTGTTTTAAGGATTAATTGATTTTCAAAATTCTAAGATTTTACTCGGAATGAAAATTATTTATTAAGAGATTTTTAGTATTAACGATAAATTCAGCGAAAAATCTCCACAAAATCGCCTATGAAATTCCTAGAAAATTTATTATCCTTCTTCATATTTATAAATAGAATAAAAAATCAATCAAAGCTCAATGGGGACATTGAAATACCTTTACAATGCTATCTAATTGGCATAATAATGCCTTCGGTCGCGTCATGCCTGCATCTTTGGCTCTGAAATTGATTGCTTGATAATCTAAGGACTTCAGTAAATATAGGTCTTGATCGCGCCAATGCCTTCGGAACTGTTTAATTTTCTCTTTCCATTCGACATCTTTCTCCTTCAGCCGATCCAGCACTATGGGGACAACGATAGCGGGGTGATTTTTCAATCCGTTTATTATATCAACAGCTTTGTCGCCGTAAATCCTAAATACAAAGGGAAATCGATTATTATTATTTATTATAATTATAATTATTATAATTATTATTATTAATTATTTAATTATTATTAATTATTATAATTATCATTAATTATTTAATTATTATTATTTATAATTATTATTTTATTATTATGATTAATATTGAACTATTATAATTATAATTATTAATTATTAGTATTAATTATTATTATTACTTTAATAATTTACAAATTTCTTTAAATTTAAAAATTATAATTTTAAATAGCGAATATTTAAAAATAATGAATAATATAACAATAAAAAAATAAAATAACAATAAATATTAATATTCTTATTTTATCATATAATTATTATTAATTATGTACAATTACTAACATTTATTTTATGATAATTATTATTTTGTTTATATTTTTATTGTTAATTAATTTTTTATTTATTAAATTAGTTTTTATTAATTATTTGTCATCAAAATTTATTATTAAAATTGTTAATAACTAATTATTATAATTTTGTTTTATTGATAATAAAAAAATTACATTTTTATTTTTTAATAAACTTTTGAAAAACAAATTATTGGTATATAAATTGGATTTAAATTATTACTATTTTTTAATTATAGTTAATTATTAAAATTTTTATAATCATTATATATTAATTACGTTTTTATTTATTAAATTATTTATCATAAAAATAAATATTTATTGATTTCTTTTACAATGAAAAATTATTATTTTGTTTTATTTATAATTAATAATTACATGCTTTTAATAAATTTTTTAAATATGAATAATTTTAATATTTTAAACCAGTATCATTATTTATCAGTTGGATTTAAATGATTAAAATTCTTATAATTAATGTTTTTTAATTTTAATCTATTGTTACCTTCATTTTAATTATTCATTATCGTTTTACCAAATACGAATATTTTTAACTATTTTTATTATCGATAATACTGACATTAATTTTTTTATTTATTATCATTGTTGTTTACGTCTTTATTTAATATTTTTTATTATATGGTTATATTTATTATTATTTTTAAATTTTAATTATAACTTTTTTATATACGAATATTTTTACTGTTAGAAATTATCATTATTTATCATTATTAATCTTTTTAAATAAAATTAATTATATATAATTATTAATAACCAATATAATTACTAATTAATATTTTTCGTTATTTTTAATATTTTATTTAATTAATTTATTGTTATAATTATTTTAATTATCATTATTAATTTATTTTTAAAATATTTAATTAATAGGATTTTTTAATTATTTATTATTAATTATAATTATTAATATTGTTATTTATAATTGATGTAAATTATATTTTGTATAAAATTTTAATTAATGAAAAATTTGGATAAAAAGAGAATATTATTTACCTTTGAATAGCTTTATTAAATAAAATCGAAGAACTTCGGTAAAGATTTTCTTCGAAATTAAATTCATTAATTTGATCAGTTGTCATTTCCTTCAGCCGTATTTGCATGTCAGCCAATCTAATCATAGCTGCTTTGTTCATTTCCATCACCATATCGATTTCATATCGTTCGTCTTCGATTTTAAATACAGATTCCTCAAAAATCGTCTTCTTAGAGAAGACAAACGGAGTATCTTCAGCTGACAATGACCGATGGCAAATGAAATTGTAATTCAACACCTAAACAGATAAAAATGAGGAATATCGAAAAAAATCCGAAAATTTTATGACCTGTTTACAAATTTTATTTTTAGATTGAGCCACTGATCGAGGCTCGGTAAATTCTTCCGGCAGGATGCGATAATGAGAACCACAGATTTCCAATTTGCTTAGTTCGACATTTTTTCTCCAGAATATATTTTTCGATAACATGGAGTTGGAGCCCGATATCAAATTCATATTGATGTTCGGTGCATTGATGCTTACAGCCGATAAGGAATTGCAATCTTTGGCAGTGGAAATCGATACTACAGGCTGGAAGATAATTTATTATTACACATTAATAAATATATTAAAATAAATTAAAATTAAATTAATATTAAATTAAATTAATTTTAAATTAAAATTAAAATTAAATTAAAATTAAAATTAAAATAAAATTAAATTAAAATTAAATTAAAATTAAATTAAAATTAAATTAAAATTAAATTAAAATTAAATTAAAATTAAATTAAAATTAAATTAAAATTAAATTAAAATTAAATTAAAATTAAATTAAAATTAAATTAAAATTAAATTAAAATTAAATTAAAATTAAATTAAAATTAAATTAAAATTAAATTAAAATTAAAATTAAATTAAAATTAAATTAAAATTTAATAAATATATTAAAAGATAACGCCAATCAAACATTCTTTTCACGATATATTTCGACGGTTTTCCTTTCATCATCAGGTGGGATATAATAACTAATTAAATTAAGGATTTTAAACAAATTTATTAATTATATATAAAAAAAAATTTTTATTTTATAAAAACTTTTAATTATTTTTAAAAAAATTATACTTAAATTAATATATTATTTTTTTAAAATTATAGCATTCAAAATTTAATTTAATAATTTAAAATTTTTTTATTAATTATTTAATTTAATACAACAATCAATAACATACAATATAAAAAAACTTATTTAAAAACATTCAAAACACAAGTATTTACTGCATTCTGCACATTAATTTTCGGAAATAATTAAATTAAAAAAAAAATAATTAAATTTTTTATAAAATAAAAAATTTTTTTATATATAATTAATAAATTTGTTAAAAATCCTTAATTTAATTAGTTATTATATCCCACCTGATGATGACAGGAAAACTGTCGAAATTAATCGTGAAAAGAATGTTTGATTGGCGTTATCTTGTAATTAAATCATTGCCATGTATGTTTAACTATTTATTCAAATATATTAAAATTGAATTCAAATTAATTTAAATTAAATTTAAAAATTAACAAATAAAAATTCTTAGTAAAGAGTATCAAAAACTATCGATATATTACTTATTTATTAAATTAAAATAAATTTAAAATTAAATTATAATTTAATTAAATTAAAATTTAATAAATATATTTAAATTTAATTTAAAAATTAATAAAGAATAAAAATTCTTAGTTAATACATTAAATAATAAAAATATACAATTATTAATAGTAACAATATTAATTAATTATTAAAGTAAATCATTTTATTATTCTACATTATTAAAATAAAATTATTGTTATATTAAAAATTTAATTTAAATTTATATTAAATTAAATTCAAATTAATTTAAATTAAATTAAAAAATTAATAAAGAATAAAAATTCTTAGTAAAGAAAAAAAGCAGTGCCGAAATTCATGAGTATCAAAAACCATCGATATATTACTTATTTATTAAATTAAATTAAAATTTAATTTAAATCGATACTACAGGCTGGAAGATAATTTATTGTAACACATTAATAAATATATTAAAATTAAATTATAATTAAATTAAAATTTAATAAATATATTTAAATTTAATTTAAAAATTAATAAAGAATAAAAATTCTTTGTTAATACATTAAATAATAAAAATATACAATTATTAATAGTAACAATATTAATTAATTATTAAAGTAAACCATTTTATTATTCTACATTATTAAAATAAAATTATTGTTATATTAAAAATTTAATTTAAATTTATATCATCAGCAAAGTAAAGCAATGTTTACATAATGTAATATAATAA
>CAUHTR010005803.1:0-24637 GCA_959609185.1 Schmidtea polychroa | reverse complement strand
AATGGTCCGCGAACGGGTTCCAAGTGGTCCGCTGCACTATTTACAAAAAATCGTAAAAAGTTTTTATGTTATCTTGATATTGTAACTAAAATAATAAGTAACATTTCTTTACTGTTTTGTAGCATCAAAATTTTAACATTTGAATTTTTATGTTAAAAAATTTAAGTCTCAGTAGGCCCTTTTTTGTAAATATTTACTCGTTGCTATGATGTTATTCTGTTTTTGCATTGATTCGAAGTTTTTATTGTTGCTATAATAAAGTTTAATTTAGTTGAAGTTTTTTTCTTTTAACTTGCGGGTATTATTTAATTCTGTCAATTGTTCCTGCACAATTTCATTTGGTAAGTAAAAGTAGTGTACTGCATATTTGGTATAAAATTATAAAAATGATTATATTAAAAATTAACCATTTAATTTACAGTATAATCTTGACATGTCCAGCAAAAAGAGAACATTTATCGATAGCTACGTTGAATATGGATTTACTTTCACTACTGATCGTGACGGAACTGAGAAACCTCAATGTTTTTTATGTGGAAAAGTGCTATGCAATCAAAGTCTGAAGCCTGCAAAATTACGGGAACATTTACAAAAGATGCACTCAGAAAATGTTAAAGATAAGTTGAGTATTTTCAAACAAAAACAAGCTCGATTTATGGCTTCGGGAACTCTACCGCCATTAGGTTTTGCACAAACTCAAAACCAGCTCTGGATGCATCCTACAAATTGACCCATTTAATCGCGAAAAACAAAAAACCACACACAATTGGATGAAACACTTATAAAGCCATGTGCTTTGGAAATGGTTGAGTTGGTTTGTGGCAAACAGTCACGCAATGCAGTTGAAAAAATCCCACTATCAAATGATGTGATTCACTCAAGAATTCAAGACATGTCATATGATATTCTCAAACAAGTTTTAGAGGAGTTGAAATTCTCCGTTCTGCCATTCAGCATGCAGTTGGATGAATCTACTGATGTTGCCCAGTAGTAGCCAGCTATTAGTTTTTGTGCGATATGAATATAATAGTTCAATTAAAGAAGAATTCCTATTTTGTAAACCGCTGTTAGCTACAACAAAGGCCGTGGATGTATTCAATCGTGTACAAAACTTTTTTGTGCAGCATGATTTCCCTAATTGGAGTAAGAAGCTCGGCACAATTAATAGTGATGGTGCTCCAGCCATGCTTGGAAACTGATCCGGATTTGCATTTCTGGTTAAAGCAGGAGCTCCTCACATTTCCGTAGTTCACTGCATGCTGCATCGCCATGCACTAGCCGCCAAAACATTACCACCAGATTTAAAAGCGATTATGTCAACTTGCGTTAAAGTAGTAAATTTTATAAGAGCTCGCGCTAGTAATCATCGCCTTTTCAAAAATCTCTGTCAGGAACTTGGATCACAGCATAATGTGCTTTTATATCACACTGAGGTTCGCTGGTTATCAAGGGGGCTAGTTTTATCTCGACTGCATGAACTTCGAGTGGAAGTTTCTATATTTCTCAAAGAAAAAGAGTGTTCTCTATGAAACTTTTCAGAAAACCGAATTCGTGATGGGTCTCGCCTACTTGGCAGACATCTTTTCTCATTTAAATGACTTAAATCGTTCTATTCAGGGACTTAATATGACACTTATGGATGCCGGAGAAAAATTGAGATAATTTATAGAAAAGATACCATTTTGGAAAAGGCGGTATAAAACATTCAAGAAAAAATGACAAATCAGTTTAAAAATCTAATTTTGATACATTTGACCACCCTTGAAAACTCGTTTCAAAATTATTTTGTAGTAGAAGAGTTGAAACCTGCTGCATGGATTCGTAATCCATTTATTATTAACCTTGAGAGCGTCGACGATGATGACATGGCCAAGGACGATTTGATTGATTTGCGAACTAAGGAAATTGTTAAACATGAATTTGAAACAAAGAATTTATCAGAGTTTTGGTGCTCATGGTTGGAGGGGTATCCTATTCTTGTTAAGAGGGCTTTAAGGTCTCTGATTCCATTCGCAATAAGTTATTTATGCGAATCTGGGTTTTAAACACTTCTTATCATGAAAACCCAAACTAGAAATAGATTAGGATGCAGAACCAGATATGCGTATTGCGCTATCATAGACTACCCCTCGTATTAGCATCCTCGTTTCAGCAAAGCAGCAGCAACCATCACATTAGTCTTAATTATATTTTATTATTTTTGTTTGAAGCTGAATAAACAGATTTATAAATAATTATTTAAAAATGTATGTGTTTTACTATAAATTTATTAATTTTTAACATTTCAGGGGTCCGTCGGTACCAATTATATATTTATGGGGTCCATAAGTTTGAAAAGGTTAAGAACCCCTGCGCTATTCAAACAGCTGCTGACTTGTTACCCGTAGATGTGGAAACATTGTTGTTAAAATATATTCTTATTTCTATATATACACTGTACGCGTTGAAATGCTTAAAGAATTTTGTGAAACTGCGGAAGTTGAATATCAGAAAATAATTGGATCCAGTAAAACGAGTTGGTTAGCTCTTCTGACAGCTATCGAAAAAATTTTGAAAATGTATGATCCGTTAAAATCTTACTTTCTATCACAGAAAAAATGTCCTAGAATTTTAATAAAGTTTTTAATAAAGATTTTAATAAAGAATCTTCAAAAATTTGGCTAGAGTTTTTACAAAATCAAGATGCCCTTTTTCAAAGCGTTATAAAACTTATAGAAGGTGACAAAATATCGGCAACCGAAGTAGCAAATGAAGTTAATAATTTAAAATGTCAATGTCAAGAGAGGTTAGAAAATAATTTTTTACCGTTAACTATCCGCAATAGTATAAACCACATCGAAGAGCAAGGTGCAATAAATCGTCAACCATCATAAACTATGTCAAAAAGTTTTATAGTAACTGCAAAGATTATTTGGAAGAGTGGACGGTACAATATAACGATATTGATCATTTTCGTTGGGTTACATTAAAACCAGAACTTAATTGGAACGATGTGCAAAAATCATTTGATTATATTTCTCAAAAATTCCCAAATAGTAGTATTTTCGAAAATGATCATTTTAATGAAGTGTCATTAGTAAAAAAATATATTGATAAGGAAAAGCTTAAATATTGGGCATCAGAAAAAATCACAGTAGAAAACAAATGGTTAGAAATATTTCATCATTTGGAAGAAAACTATGTTCCATACAATAATGTATTGAAAACTGTGGAATATGCACTATCTTTACATGGAACTAACGCTGCGACTGAACGCGTTTTCTCTACAGTAAATCAAGCGTGGACATCAGAAAAATCAAAATTAAGTGTTGAAACTTTGAAAGCCATTTTAAGTGTCAAATATAATTTTGTCCTAACCGCTTGCATTTCGGTTTGTTTGAAGAAGCCGGCTAGTTCTACGGCCAATGGCCGGATTTGCATTATTGCGGCTTCGTGTATCACTTGTTGGTTCTGCTTGGTCTCCAGCGCGCGTATTTGCATTTTCAGCGCACGGATTTCCGTTTGGTCCTGTGCAGCTTGGGTCTGGAGTTGGAGAATTTGCGAAGTCTTTTTCATTTCTGCGGGGCTAAACCAAGTGCCCTCGAATTCCCGGCACTTTCCTTTAAGTTTTTCGATTCTGACTCGGAGATCTTCGGCTTGTTGTTGGGCCTGCTCGCGGTCCTTGCGCAAGTTCTCGAATAATTTAAACACTAGAAAAGAATAATAAGAAATCATTACTCAAATCCATATGCATGAAGAAAAATTCATTTAACTACATATCAAAATTATTAATTGAATATTGATGTAAGGTCGCCTGAACGCAAAGGTGTACCAGAACTAGAATAAAATCTAACTATTCGATATTAAAATAATTTATTAAAAGATATTACATGGGTAATATAGAAAAATACAATTGAAAAAAAAATCAAGACTAGTCCTAATCAATGAAAATCAATTATCATCAATATCAGTATAGTATCTAGATAAAAGTCGTCAGTTCACAATGGATTTTTTCGGGGCCTCCCTCGCTTCATTGGGGCGCTTCTGCATTCTCCAACTCCTCCAGCTGGATCCCTTCGTTTTCGGCCCGAAGCTGGAGCTCGATTCGCCTCAGCCGAAGTTGGGCGACCTCTACTTCCATCGCCGCTCTGTCGCGGGCCTCCTGCAACAGATTGTTCTGGGGCTCTGCTTTAAACCACCTCGGGGCATCGGGCTCGGGACCACTCCGTATGACTGGGCCGTAATTGTCCAGGTCCAGTCCTCGGTTCCAATCGTGGATTCGGTACCAGATGTACCTGGAGTCATTAATAGTTTAGTGGATTCTATGTAATAATTTATTCCAGCACTCCTTGTTCCGTAAATTTAAAGTAATTGTTTCCATACTTTTGTCTTTTTGCTAATTAAAGTACTCTAATCTTTATTTCAATTTTATTTAATTGGTTTTAAATTTATGAGTAGTTAAGATTACAATTTATAAATTGGTTTACCTGTATTATTTACAGAGTAAATTTTATATAAATTTCTATTTTAAATTATGTTTGTTATATTAAATCAATTAAATCCCACCATAATACTTATTTAATAAATAAAATTATGAATGTAAAATTTCCTTTTTGGTTTTTTAATTATAACGACATATTTTTAATAATAAATCATTTTTTAAAAATATATATAATCTCTTTTTAATAAATTGAAGAAATTCCAGCCAACCACAGCCTCCAGAAACGACCGACATCCCCGCATGAGAGACATTGGTGTTGCAGGAGAAATGTATAACAGCAAAGTAAATTTTCCTTTCTGTAAAACCGATATAATGGGATATTTAGGGATCCGGAACACTGGAACCAGCTCAGTTTTTTACAATCGCCTCAATATTCCTCACAACAACCCACACAAACTCAATTTGTGCCGTCCAAAACAATTTGTTAGTAGGGATTTTCATAATAAATTCGGTTGGATTTTCTTCATGTGATTTTATAATAAATTCGGTTGGATTTTCTTCATTTATCATTTATTACAATTGGTTAGCTAGGATGTTTTTAACTAAATGCAGTTAGCTTTCTGGGTCTTAATTTATAATCGGCCCCAATGACATCGAATTCTAATCGAGTCATGACCCTAAATTAATGATTGTTTTAAGCGATTTCATTTAGGTAGCTCGTATAGATGATAGTAATTTTTAATTTTTGGACAATGTTGGTCTAGTTTGAAAAGAAAGGGGAGTGTATTGTTGAAAACTAATTTCCCATTACTCTGGGATTTCCTCTAGCATGGCGGTGATTGACCAAACAGGGGAGTATGTGTGTGGGGCCTTATTATAATTTGATTTTACCTCATAGAAAGATATTGATGAGGGAAAAAGGGGGGGAGGTTGATACTAAATATAGCATTAGTATTTTACAGCGATCTCATTGGAAAGATGTGTGTCGTTGTTACTAAATTTATCGTTAGGGGGATTCCTTAATCAATATAATTAATATTATACATTAAATTGAATAATTCGAATTTTCATTAATAATAATGCTAACATGAGTAGTAATAATAATAATAATAATAATAATAATAATAATAATAATAATAATAATAATAATAATAATAATAATAATAATAATAATAATAATAATAATAATAATAATAATAATAATAATAACAATAATAATGATAATAATGGAAATAATATTGACAATAAACATAAGATGATGATGATGATAATATTAAAAATAAATGTAAATTTAGGTTTTTATAAGATTACCACATATTGGCGGTCATCTATCAAAAATTATGAAATTATATTTTTAACTGGAATATAATTTAACTCTATGAATATGACATAATTTAGTACACCCAAGTAATAATTAATGGTTACCTGTCTTGAGGGGGGTAAAACTATAAGCTATATTTTTAAAAGTAATATAAGTTGGATATATTTGAGGACAATTTAAATTAGTACTTTCGGGTAATCATTAACGACTATATGATATGAGGGGGGTCATCTATAAAATTTGTCAAGTTATATTTTTGAATATAATATAAGTAGAATATATGTTAAGATAAGACAATTTATTACATTTAGGTAATGGATAATGACAGTATGATCTGGAGGGGGATCATTCGTAAAATTTTATAATTTATATTTTTTGAATAAGTTATATTTTGAAATCATAGTTTATAACTAGGATTATACTTTATAATTTACGATCTATATTTTATAAATAAATCATGTTTAGAAATTATAGTTTATAACTAAAATTATAGTTGAAGATTTATAATTCATATTTTTCAAATAAGTTATATTTTATATTTTGAAATTATAGTTGAAAACTAAAATTATACTTTGTGATTTATATTTTATAGGTAAGTTCTATTATACAATTTGAAATTATAGTTTGTAATCAAAATTACACTTTACAAGTTACCATTTATATTTTATGAATAAGGTATATTTTATAATTTTGTTGAGGATACCTAAATAATAATTCATGAAGAAATAAATAAAATTACCTGGGCGAAGATCGCCATGACAAACGGGAAGATCTATAGAGACTCAGAAAAGAAAACAAAAGTGAAAAGAAATCAAAAATGAGAAAGAGAAAGGAAATAAAAGTTATCAAACAGGAAAATAAAAATCAAGGTCAGTACTAATTAATTAGTACAAAAAGGAAAAAGGAATTTTGAAATCAGGGAAAAAGGAAAACAACAATATCCTTATCTCGACAGCTTGCGAGTGATAATAGAATTGATGGGAGAAGGCGGCCAAACAAGAAAGGAAAAAGGGAAAAACAACCTGACAGCTGTCAGAGATAAAAATGGGACAGTCGGGAAAGCAGGAGATGGAAAGTGGAAAAACACTCGATTATCTGGAGTGCCACAAGAGAAGCAAACTATATAAGGGAAAACTGGTGAACATGAAAAGAGAACAAAAAGGGGAACAAAAAGAGACGACAAATTTAGAAGGAAAATTAGAAACGATTTGGAAGACGATTTGAGATACGATTTTAGAAAATAATTATTGGAGAAAATCAGACGTTGGACGAAACGTTGTTGGACAAACGATTGTCAAGATAATTGTAAAGGAAATAATTGTGGAAAATAATTATTGGAGAAAAGTTGAAGAGAAGAATTAGCTGAATAACAAAACGAAAAGAAGTTATTGATTATTTGAATAAAGTTTGAAAGAAAGTCAAGGAAAACAACCAGCTCAAAATCCCAGTTTAGAAACCAATCAGTAATTTGTGATCTTTTAATCCGGTGTTATACACAAGTGCTATTCCTCACCGAGTGTTGTAATAAGCATTGTATAGTCACCAAGTAGAGTGTTGAATTTATCGCCAGTGTCAAGTGAAAGTTTATTTGTGATTATCAATAAAGATTTCTGTTGTCAAGTGTTATTTGTGAATTATAGAAAGACACGCTTGGAGTCAGAGTAACATTAAATTTTATCACCAACTCAATAACCCAACAATTTGTAATTTATATTTTTGAAATTATAGTTGATAATCAACGTTATACTTTATAATTCATCATTTATGTTTTAGGAATGAGTTATATTTGATACTTTACGAACTTATGATTTATATTTTTACAGAGTATGCTAAATATAATGTATAATTTATGAGTAGTATAAATTTATAATTTATATACATATAGATAATACGGTTTGTAATTTGACTTCATAATTTATAATTTGTAAGTAATGTGAATTTATAGTCTATGCCTTCATGGGTAATTTTAAGATACTGGTTATAATAAGATTTTAATTTATTCATGAAAATATTAAGAATTTACACTTTAGAGTCTTTAAATTTTTAGATAATCTAAATTGATAAGTAAGCTCCACCGATACGTATGTCGACTATGTTATCTCATTACATTAATCGAAAGTTCTTAGGGTTACTTGATTATGAGAAAAGTTATTCATAAAACTAGTTTCGACAGCCGTATTGGTACAATTCACTTCTAGGAAGTTTAACAGTCTAAATTGAGTGTAACTTGTAAAACTGCGGTTAAGTTAGGTCTGAGATCTACTCCGATTATTGTCCTAATGTGATTTGTATTATAGTGATTTTTAATGTCGATTTTGATTGTGTTATTGCATTGAAGTCGGGAAGAGTGCTTGCTTTCGCGACAAGCCTTACTATTGTGTTAAATCAACATTTTTACTGCTGACCTGCAATAGATAGGTAGAGTCAGACGGATGGGTGGTGCGACCTCCAAAGGACCTGAACAAAAAAGGAAGATGTAATATAGATAATGCGTGCTTACCTACTTGCAGTTTTAATATTTTAACGCATGATTGAATGTAGGACTGATCAGAGGCGCAGATAAATCTATACGTTCTAACCACTCTCACATTCAACGAAAATTAGCAATTGGAAACCAAAAAAATTATTGTTGAGCATAGATTATAACACATATAACAAATACAAATCAATTAAGCTTACTTTTATTCCGAAGATTCTAAGATAAGTTTTACAACAAAATGAAATTTGACATAAAGAGTGTTTTTGTGACTGAAATGCGTTGGTATATATACCTATTTTTGTGTGTGCAAGTACACGTGTATGTATTGATGCATTAAAACAAACTCGAATTCTTTTTATTCTAGAATTTTCTATTTTCTATTTTTGATGATTTTAATGGCAATTTTAGTGCCATAATTTTTATTTTTATTTTTAAATTTTTATTTTCTAATTATTCTTTGCTAAATTTACTTCCATGATAGATTTGGAACGATTCCAGAACATTCCATATTAATTTAAAGTTAATTTTTATTTTAATGATGTTTTTCTTAATTTCTTTTTTCAAATTTTTATTTTTATACCTAATTTATTTATTTTTGTTAACTTTTATTGATCTATATGGCTTTTATGATGGATGTCGCCATTCTTATGAATTGTTCTGGAATTTCATCTAGAATTTTAATGTTTTATTATCTTTCGAAGCTATTCGAGTCTGTTTTTTGTAATTTTTATGTTTCTGTGTTATATTTGAGTTAGTTTTCTTGCAGTACTTCTTGCATTGGTATCATTTTATTTAATTACTGTGTTTATATTTTGGCTGTTTTCCTCTTAGTTAATATTGTTTATTTGATGTATTTTTATATTTAACTAAACTTATTGCTATTTTCGTGCTATGTACCAACACACCTCAGTCACAAAGTAGAGTTTTGGGTCTAGAAGTCAGTTCTAGCCCAACATTTGTCATTATTCTCTATTCCTTTTAGATCATGCCAGCGAATTCAACTATAAAATCAGCGATTAAGCCCTACTTTTCTTGCTCCGACAAGAACATGACCATCAAGACGATTCAGACCGAGATTGGATTATTGAAGCGAAAGATAGACCATCTGGAGAGGTCCTGGTTTGCCCCTGTCCAGATGAAAGGAATGCAGAAGAAATTGGCAAGCGAGCATTTCCGAGACAGTCTGATCGAAGAGAGTCGTTCTCAACGACTACTAATCAAGAAGCAATCGGAAGCGCTCCACAAGGTATATGTGCAGTCTGCAGTCACCAGGAAGATAGTGAGTATCCCAATTGCAGAAGCCGACAATGTCTATCCGATACACCATCATCGCCAGAGTTATCCGGACATAACGTTGGGAAAGGCCTGCAAAGGGTGCGTGGAGACCGCTTTCTCTCCCACCATCTCCAAGATCATCATCACAGGTACCAGACGGGTGCCACCGAAACCCCCAAACAGCCAAGTACGAACACGCCACCAGCAACGGCTGGAAACCCGAAAAATGCGGAAGATGCGACAAGCAGAGAAAGAGGCCCAGTTGGTCATCGACAGTGCTAAAGCCGCCGTTGATGTAATCGACACCATGAACAATAATCCGTCCGACAAGTTTCGAGTAATACTGGCCACAGGTACGCCGTGTGAAGATAACCTCGACGATTTGTTTGATCTGGACACTCTTGGCGGAGGCCGAAGCCAACGGGTCGTGAGGAAAATATTCCAGTAACGATCTGGTCAGCTTGAACTGAATTCTGATTTTGTTTTCTCATTTTATTGTGATTTTACTTTGTCTACTTATTAAACGTCGATATCCTGATTTAAATATAATTTGGTGTCTTAGAATCTTCAAATTTTCCTTTATTTATGGTGTGCTTTCAGCAGGATACATTTTTTTTGACAAGGGTTCGAGAAACTGATTAGTAAACGGTTACCATCAATCATGTTAATAACTGATGTGACGTAAGTCCTTCTATCGCAGTCGGAATTGTGAAGTAGAAACATCATGGAGTAGTCCTAAGGCAGGGCTCACCTGATCCACAAGCTTCGCCGACTTGGTACAGTGCGAATCATGGGTACCTCATCTTTAAGAACAAGCATTTGGAGAACAACTAGAGTCCGACATTTGGAAATTGCTGTCCTGGTAGGAGACATTCATTTCCTAGGCGTGTGCTAGTAATAAGTCGACCTAGTGGCGCTCGAACAGCAGGTAAAAAATATTTTACGAAAAATGGAAAAATTATGCCTGCAAAGATGTTTCAAAACAAATCTGTCGCTGTTCAAAGAGTTGTATAAAATATTTTCATACTGAAAAAAGGAAAAAGATTTTTGATAGATTTTGGAATTTAAGTGATTTTAATAAACAAAATATATTACTTTACAAAGCTACTGAGCACATTACTGTCAAAAGAAAGCGGTTAAGAAATAGCAAAGGATCGCAAAGAAGTTATAGTTTAAATTTAATTATTTTTTAAATACTGATCGTGGAAAACTCCCAGTTTGTAAAAAAATTTGGAATGTCAGTTAAAACGTAATTAAAATCTGTTAATCCAATGAATGGCATGCGTACTACGCCGTGTGAGTGAATCGTCCAGAAAAATTACTGAAGAAAAAAAATTTGTTCACAATCACATTCAAAGTTTTCCTGAATTTGAATCTCACTATACTAGATCCTACACTTCTAACAATAAATTCTTGCACTCTGATTTAAATATAAAAAAGATATTTGACCTATACCTTATTTAACGTAAAGAAATTAATACCAGGACTGTTAGTAGAACAATTGGAAAATCTTTAAAGAAGACTTTAATCAGTCGTAAAAAGATATTTGACAAAAATGTGATCTTTTAAACAATAAAGTTAAAATATTGAATAATAACGAAGAAAAACCTTATGGAAGAACATGATGCTCATTTAGGATAGGCAGAATTGGCAAGACAATCATTAAAAAAGATGACTTCATATATATATATATATATATATATATATATATATATATATATATATATATATATATATATATATATATATATATATATATATATATATATATATATATAGGCATTCTAAATACAATGAGACAAGTTAAGAAGATTGGGCATACCTTCTATCAGCAGTTCGAGAACCCACCTGAGTGATTGATAATTATGGTGTACAAGAATGCGCTCACTTTTTTCAAGTACTCTCCCACTCAATACAGTACCAACGTTGGATTGAGTAGTTAAAACGATTGTATTCTGGGTTATGCTGTAAACAGGGCGAAAGGTATAACCCATCACTACCAATCATGAACGGCAGACGAAGCAAGTCAAGTAAAGAGAAGCGTCTGAGACAGAAATGAAGGAAGGAAGACGATATCCTTAAATAGTGTGACAAAATTTAGATTTATCATTTCCTTTTAAAAAAATTTAGTACAAACTCTAGACATTGAATTGTTTCATGTTTAGTAATGAATTTTAATAAAAATATTCTTTGTGTATTAGTTGTAATTCTTAACATTGTTATGGTTGTATAAAAGAAGTATAAAAAGAATGTAAAGCATGTAGAACTCAAATTTTAAATTAAAGGCAAATTAAAAAAATAAAAAATCAATATTTTACTTAGATGGGTTATGATTTGGTAGCGAAAAGTTAAATGCATAATTAATTAATAATAGATAAAAGTTTCCAAATAACAGTATTACAGAAAAAAGAAAAAATAATTAGATTAATTATTTGCTTTTCGGGAACCAGTGTTGGGAGATGATCGTATAATTTAAAGCACTGATTAATAGACATTATTTAATCAATAATTAGATGAGGTACTAGACAGGACAACGGTAAGATCAGAACCAGAGAAATTATAGAGATGCCAGAAATCAGAAATATCAAGAATCATAGAAGAGAAAAATCAAAGTAATCAAGCTATAAATCATATAAAAAGAAAGGAAAATGTTGTTTTCCCCAAAGCATCAATCATTTCAAGTTTCACATGTGGGAATAACAGAAAAGAGAGCCGGCTAGAAATTAAATTCCACGTTTATGGTAATCAATAAATTCAATATTGTCATTTAGATATTTTTAAAAAGCAGTATAAAATTCAATTTTTAAAAATATTAAAAATTTTAAAATTGAAATAAAATTTTAAAAATTATGCAACTTAACAAATCAATTTATTATTATCTAATGTTTAATGTAAATATTTTTAATTTTTAGAATATTTTTTAAAATAATCGAGAAATTTATAAAAAAATAAGATAACTAGCACTAACCACCATTGACTGAATTTTAAAATCTTTCGTAGATTAAAAGTTTGAAAATTTAAAAATTTACAGCGAAAAATAAAATTTTTCCTGACTATTTTGCAACTTTTGTAAATTATACTAATTTAAATTAGAATTTTACAAAAATTTTCATTAAAACTTTTTAAATTTATCAATAATGCCATTGGAAATATTACACGAACGAATACTTAATTAAATGATTTACTTATATTTAAAAGTGCAAAGCACGTTTCAATTTTTTATTATATATTACCTGATAATTTTTATTATCCCTCAATATTGAAATATGAATCATAATTTAACTTCATTTCCGGAGCAGAATAGTTATTATTATTTAAAATCATGAAATATTGATAGCTTATCTACATATTTATTATTAAACATAATAATTTTTTTGGTATTTCAATATTACTTGGGGCTTTGTTTGTAAGTTCTCGGATTTAAAATTTCGATAATTCAAATTGTCCATGCAATTAAACACGCGTATTTTGTAACTCCGTTGAAGTTACGACCGAAATGGAATTAATTAAATTTATAATTTTAAATAATTCTTCGGAAATTCTTCGGGTAAAATCGATTTTAAAAAAAAGCAAAAGCAATGATAAATATTTAAAATTATTTCTAATACTAAATATTTTACTTCATACTTAAAAAAACTTAAATTGAATAGATCATATTTATGAATTATAAATTTTATCCCTTGAAAATTTTATTAGAGTATCATAAAAATTTTATTAGGAAATATTAATTTAATTTGTTTTTAAAATAAATATTAGAATAATAATTTGCTTAATTAAATTTTTCATAAAACACCTGAAAAATCCAAGTATTTAAATTTTCATAGTAAATGGAAAATCTTATCAATCCAATGGAAATTATTTCTGTTTCTGGAAAATTAAAATGTTCAATATGTTCTTTTGACATTCCAACTTCGTCTATGATTCAACATTCTAGCGCTCACTTGAGCCATACTGGACTTTCGGCGGTTAATTGTCTATTTTGCAATGAGGTAATATGTACTAATAATATTGAAGACGTTTTAGAACACATGATTTATACGCATGAAATGAAAAGTGATTGCCCGTTATGTAAATCAGAATATTTTGCAATGGATGATTTGTATTATCATTTACGAAGAAGTTATAAAGTCGTTCATCATTGTTCTCATCAAGATTGTATTTTTAAAACTGATAAACAGCGAGAACTTGCAAAACATAAAAAACAGAAGAGACATATGAAAAAGTGTACATTTACCGAATCTGTTTATGGTTGCCAATTTGGAAATATAGATGTTTTATCAAGCGATGAATTAGATATTCATGAATTTCCTGTTCAAATAAAAGAATATAAAAATTCTTATAGTGACAATAAAGTTTTCGATATGAGCCACGAAGAAAGAAATCTTTCTGATATACAACCTGTTGAAAGTCAACTTAATCTATCTTATAAATCCGGTTCAAGATTGAAAAGAAAATCTAAAATTTTTGATCCATCTACGGAACCAACCAAGCGATTCAAACCCGATCATAGAAAATCGATTAATTCAGATTTTAATTTAGACTCAGGTGAAAATGTAAAATCTATCGTATTCACATATTCGAAAACAGTTTTCGAAAAATTTGTCGCTGTCTCGAATCCAACCATTACTGAAGATTTCAATACTAAATTGTCAAAACTTGATTTATATCCTATGCTTATATGTTTAGATGAAAAGGGAAAGAATTTTATTTGTAACTATTGCAAATATGAAAGTCGTCATTCTCACACAGATATAAAACGACACGTTTTCCGAAATCATTGCGACATCAGTAACAAAAATATTCCGATAATGATGAAAATTGCTAGATATGATTCCACGATGAAACTTCTTCCAGATAGAGATTTAATTCGATTTATTAATAGTGATATTAAATCAAATAATCTCTCGGCGCATAGATTGATCTCAACCAGTGATGATGAAAATATAGAAGCAATTTCCACTCCTGTAAAAATTTTAAAATCCAAATCAAGAATCAGCAAAGGTGAAATGATTAAGCTTATTAAGGAATCTCCATTAACTAACAACACAACACTTAATAAGGAATTTTTTTATTTTTCATATTCCTATCGAGTTTTGATGAAATATATTGCTGTTGCCAAACCAAAACCAGTAGATAATTTCGTAGATAAACTCAATGAATTAGCTAAATTTCCAATGTCTGTTTGTACTCGTAACAATGTTAAAAATTACACTTGTGAAGAGTGTGAATATTTATCAGTTCACTCTCATACAGATATCAAACGCCACATTTTCCGAAATCATTGCGATATCCTCAGTGCAAATATGTCGACTATAATGAAAGTTTCCAGAAATAATTCCAATATGGAATTGCTATCAGACAGTGAATTGATTAACATAATCAATAATGAAATAAGCATGAAAAAAATCGATGCTATAGAATTACTGACTGACAGCGACGATGAATCCATGAATGATTGGCCAGCAGACAAAATCGAAAAGTCATTCCGAAAATCAAGATTGAATTTGATTAGTCGAAAAATATTCAAGTATTCGATGAATATTTTAAAAGCAATTTGTTATAAAGAGAATTTTTTGGAACATTTTGAAAGGTTAAAGAACAAAATGGATGTGTTTTCTACATGTGGAGTCGAGATTTACTATAGAAATAATTCTAAGATATATATGTGCTTAAATTGTAGTTGGTATTCCAAGTTCAATGTCGATGATGTTATGAAGCATGCTTTAAATTATCATGCGCGTTTGGAAAATGAGACAACATTTGTCAAGAAAATGGTTGAAACTAGTTATAAAATGAATAAGGATTATTGTTTGTTATCAGATGACGAAATTAGTAAAAAAGGCTGGAAAGGTCGAATTATACTGGATTAAAAATTTTTCATTTTTGTATTAAAGATGTTATATTATATTGACAATAGATTTGATTTTTCTTTTTTATTTTTAATATTTATAAAACGTTTTATATTCAATAACCTTCATAATTTATCATTTTTGGTCCTCGCACAATTTGTGAAATAAGTATGCACAAGAAAACGATGTAGTTTGTTCATATACAAAATAATTTTCTATTTCCAATACTTAAGTAAATCATTTTTAAAAATGAAATATTTTTATCTTAAATTCTAATTTTTAATATATTGACCGATGTAGCTGTATCTAAGGATGTGCCAGCTACAATATATAGAACTAGCAAATTTAAGTGATGAATTTAGTTGTGGAATTAATATCGTCGTCGGTGGCACTAACTACTTTTTCTCAATACGATGGTTGATGAATTGCCCCAACTCTTATTTTAAAGAATCTGAATGAATTTTATATTGTGGGTATCGAATAAATATTTTTATTGTATTCAATTTTAATAATTTTTTTTGTGTAATGATTTATTGTTATGGATATTTCAGAAAAAATTCTTACTATTTTAGTTGACCTACATAAAAGTTTTTCAAATTTTTTCATAAAAACCTTGAAAATACCTTTTCTTACCTTAGATCACCATAATAAACATTATAAAACCTATCGAAACGAGCCATTGGTTGCCGAAACACACTATGAGTAACTCAATAAGCAGTTATCAGGTCATACTTTTAAAGTCGATTTGGCCTAAATAAATAAAGAATAATATAAATAGACAATTCGAAATAAATATCAAATTGTGAATTAATTTTGATAATATTATTTTAACTTTGAATCCATATCCAATTATGTCAAACTCCAAAAAAATATATCGACAATATTAATGGGAATAGAATAACAAATTTCAGTATAATAGTTTTGAGTTTTATTAATTCAACTCGGTAACCTCTGACTCCAAGTCTCACTTTAATTGAAAATCACCACTAACAAACTACCCAACATATATTTGAATCACAAAAATATATTTCTCTCGACACAAATAATCAATAACCAAAATTTTATGATTTTTATGGATTCTCCGCTCAAAGATAATATTCACCTTTTATTTCCCTAGCTCAGGGGTGGCCAACCTTTTTGGTAAAAGGGCCATTACAATATTTTTGAATAATGCGGCGGGCCGCAGGTTTGAAAGGCGTAAATTTTTAACTAATGCTTCTGTGCTAATTCCAACTAAGGAACAGGAGAAGCGCAGTAATAGCCCGTAGTGGGGTCTGAGACAACCGCTAATAAAACAATAAAGCATTTGCGTGCATGTTAAATAAATTATGCTTCTTAGGTACAGGATAAACTGGCACTATTTATACTTGATAGCCCTGATTATAAAGCATAATGAATCGGGCAAATTTTCAAAATGTAGCATACAAAACTAATTGATTAAAATAGATAAAAATATGAAATAAACAATAAATTTTGTTCAATATTTACCGGCGGCCCATTATTACATTTTTTGTATTATATCGTATTTTAAAAAGTTTTTATTATATTTTCAAAATATTAAAGCATGCGGGCCGCCGGTTGGCCACTCCTGCCCTAGCTTTTTTTGACCAACTCTTTCCTTTTCTATTCGATTTAATTCTTTATACGTATTTCCTGGTTCTATATTTTCTTTTTCCCTAAACTTCCTAATTTGTCTTTTCCCTTTGCTTACACTAGCTTTCTTCGAATTCCTAGCTAAATGTCGATTATTTTGAAGTTCGACTTTGGTTTTATACTAGAATAATCACTTATTAATTGGTTTTTGATTGGATTGCTTCTATCTGACAATGGTTTCCCGGTTCCTCGAAAGTTGTTTGAACCATATCGCGATTAATTGCCTTCCTTTGTTAATCCTTCGTAGTAGCCCTAAGCTTTGTTTGTCTCCATTAATCATGCTGTCATGATAATGACCTTCCGAGATTCTCATTTTGTTTATTTTCCATGTTAATCGCGCTCGGGTTTCCTTCATCTCTCGGCTTCTCCATTAGCTCGAGTTTCCTATTAGCTCGGGTTTTCTATAAGACAATTAATTAATTAACGATTTTCGGTTTTAACACATTCGAATGCTTTTCGACCCTTTCTAATCATTTTATGATAAATCCCTGATCTTGTTGACTATTAGCTAATCTATACCTGTCCCTTTTTTCCGATTCAATTTTGATAAATTTTCATATCATTGATTTTTTTGGATTTTCGGATTTTTGCCTTTCGTAACTGCTTTTGCTATTTCCTAATACTGTTTCCATTATAATTTACTATCAATTCTGTGCATGACCACACTTTTATTTGTCTTTTTCATTCGACCTATATTTTATTTAAATTTATTTTAATTTACTGACCTCAACAATAGTATTTGATAGACAAATAATTTTAAGTGTAAAAATTAATTAAAAATTTTAAAAAATCTACTGATTAATATTGCTTGGAAACAATGTGTTGATTTACTTTTGTCTGGTTTGGTAGGATATTCGAGAATTTGACTCCACGTTCTCTTGATTATATAGCTGACCCAACACAAGTATTAATTGATATTAAACATGTTGGCGTTAGTACAAAAACCAAAGAAAAATTATATTTAAAAGGTAGGCATAGCAAATATTGGTAAAATCAATAAAAGTGAAAAATTAATATTGAAAAATTAATATTTGATATGGTTTAACGCCAATTGATAGACGAGTTCAGAAATTATAACGAAAATTTAATAAGATGCTCACCGGGAAAGTTAATGTGAAAAAAAAATTAATTAATCTGTAAAGAATAGCACGAACCAATGGGAAGCCTGAGCCCATGGGAAACCCGATCACTGAAGGAAACCCGATTGGGATCTGATAGATCAGATTAGAGATAAGAGAGGGAATATTTCGAGCCCCAATCTAGGATAAACAAATTAAAATAATTTGGAAACCCTAAAATTTTTACCTATGATTCCCGGGAGATAATTAATTGCAATTCTCTAGATAATTACCCTCTTAGAAACAGTATGAAAAGAGAGCTCAGAAACAGAAGTCACCATTTGGTTGAAGATAAAAAGAGAATCACAGAAATCAGGAGATCAGTGATCAGTATTTTGAGCGAAAGGTGCAAATATAGTGACAAGTTGTAATTTATTTGAAATTGAATAAAGTATTCTGTGTTGAATTTCGACTTATTTGTTTGAATAAGTACACGAAAAGTCAGAGAGAAAAATGACTTTGTAATGTTTGTTGGGTTTTTATCTTTAATCTCTGAAATTGTGTCAACACAATTTCAATATATTTACTTGATCTATGGGCATGGAATCTCATGGCAGACCATCTCAAGTAAGTTGACTAAAGGAATTGGTTACTACTCAAAGACCTTTTCTTTTCTCTTTTGCTTTAGTTTCAATTCTCTTCTTTCACTTTATTTTTTTTGTCTTCGTCTAGAATGACAATTTCACTGGGCCGAAAGCTCCTTTTATGGGAAACTCTCGCCTTATCAAAATTACCATTAAATTATCTCTTGATAAAGAGTCATAACCAATTTTGTTTTTAATTTTCTGGGAGGGGTGAAGATGCGATTGAAGAATCTTTGTTGTGTCTTGAATGGCAGTTTCAAGTCTTTCATGAATTGAGTGTTTCGTTTTGTGAGAAAAATCAACACCAAGGTATCGATATAAATTGGAATCATCAATTCTAGGAAGGATTTCACCGTACAAGGAAATTGGGTGGTAGTTATTGTCATGATTAATGTGAAAGTAACCAGATTTGGAAGGTTTAAAGCGAAGATTAACTTTTAAGGCAAGACTAATAGTAAGAGAGAGAGCAGATTTGATAGACGAGTAGGAGTCAGATATAAGGACGATGTCATCAGCATATGCCAGTATACCAATGTTGTGACCATGAAATAGAATAGGGTGATTTTGTAGGACGTTGCGAAGTATAAAATCGATAGACAGACAAAAAAGAGTCATTGATAAAGGACAGCCCTGTTTGACTCTTTTAACAATAGTGACAGAAGTTGATAGTTCTCCTTCGCATTCAAAGAATGTTTGCACATTATTATACATATCCTTTTTAAGATTAATTGTATTAGCATTAAGTCCCATTTGATAAGAGTGTACCAGATTAAATCATGAGGTATAGAGCCAAAAGCATCTGCTATATCAAGCCAGACGATATGTAAGTCAAGTTTCTTACGATAGAAGTAGTCCTTAATCAAGTGTAGAGTCAAGATGTGTTCAGCACAGCCATCAGATGCACCAATAGCTTTCTGGTTGTGCGTTAAGAGATTCCCTTCACTTATCCAGTTAATAAGACGATTGTTAATCAGCGAGGAGAATATTCTATAAGCTGTATTCATGATAGAGATCGGTCTCCAAGAGTTAGCTTCATGGCTTACTTCAGACTTACCGGACTTAAGAATAAGTCTAGTGCGAAAGGTTTTCCAACTAGAAGGGCACTTGGAGTTACGAAGTATATTGTTACAGAGAGAGAGAATAAGTTCAAAATCATGAGAAATTTTTCTCCAGTCAGAGAGTGAGATTTTGTCCATACCAGGAGCAGTATTGTCAAGTTGAGTAAAGATATGTTTGATATCATCAATGGTAAAAGAAGAAGATGAATAAGATTCCGTATGAGAGGGGTATTGAGAATAAAAGTCAAAGGTACAATTTGTTGATTTACCAGCAAATAAAATGAGGATATCACCCATAGTCGGTTTATGGGATTCCACTTTATTATTTAATATTTTAGAGATTTCCTCCTTCGGGCCATACTTATATTTTAGTCTTTTAGTAAAAATTAATTCTTTTGCAATTTTAAAGTTTTTGTGAATAATATCAGGAGGTATTTTAATGATGTATTTTTGAGGATTAATGTTCCCATTAATTTTCTCAATCTCACATAGAACATCATCACCTTCAATAGTATTATTGTTAAGATTAATTAGTAGGCTATAGATAAATGGTCGGTATTTCCGGACATCATCATTTGGTAGCCTATGATTTACAAAATTGTTAATGATTGATTTAATAGTGGAGGTCATAACAGGTATGTTAGGAGCAGTAAATTTTTTATTCTTGATTAAACACTCAATAAAATGACATATATACATAGGAGAGTCTGAGGGAGATGAACAACGTTGGTATTCCAGTTTATTTAAAAGGATTTTAATCGGCGATACAATATTTTGAAGATCCAATATAGTTTCAAGGATGTTATATGCAAGAATTGAATGGGTGGATATACTTTCATCAGTAATAGGATCAATAATAACTGCAAGCTTACTGCTTTTGTTAAGGAAGAAGAAAAACCAGTTGTCCTTACCATTAGTCATAGGCATTATAATTTCGTTCCAGTTAGCAAATTCCTTAAAAGGAAATGTGGAGAAAAAAGTTACAAAGTTGTGTTGGATAAGTGAATTACCAATTAAGGGGTCAACAAATATAGAAGAGTTTTTCAGAACATGAGAGAAGATATATGCCTTTATTGCATGCTGTGACCATCATGTAGATTCTTTATCAATGTTATTGGAGAAGATAAGAGTATCAGGAAGAGGCCGAGATAAAACCTTCACATTCCTGGGCGTCAAGTATCGGACCAAGATTGACTTCCGTTTCAGTTACATTAGTATCAGCTTGGCTGAGTATGGCAGGAGGAGGATTATTACCAGGGAATACAAAAGGTGTAGGATGGGTCAGAGTGATATGAAATTTTATTAAGTGGAATGGAATCCATGAGCCACAGAAGCAGTATAAGTGATCATTTGGATTAAAGTTAAGTTTTTTGTGCCTAGATTTCATATGCGCACAGATAGTGGATATAGGTGATTCAATATCGAAAGTCGTTTTACATTTGCTGCGGTTTTTGTTGTAAATAAAGCAAGAGAGGCTATTCGCGGGATTAATTCTAATTGCTATGCGGCTTAAGTATTCCAGGTCGCATTGGTCATTGTGCTGGAAGTGAGTAATATGATTAAAAATCTGCTTAAAACTTATGGAGTTATAAGCAAATCTATTCTCCCTATTAGGTCTGCACTGTATACAGTCGATCATTGAGTGTTCTTCAATTTTAATGTGATGTATTTGAAGTGCATGTGAGATAAGTTTGTCCCGATTGTGTATCGAGATAAGACCGCATATAGATGTTTTAAATTTGGATCTGCATTCAGCTTTTCCACGATCATTAAGTTGGAATAACATCTTATCATCAAGTTCTCTTTCATCAGTGGTTTTAGGAGTAAAGATATTACGCGTATGTTTATTAAGAGTAGTAGGAGTGAGGTAGGTAGGAGATGGAGCTGGAATATCTTTAGTAAAAACTTGTATTTTTTCCCCAGGACATCCATTTGCCAGTCAAGCCTAATAAGTCCTGTATCTCATTGCATTGTGATGAAGTAAGAGTAGACGGAGGGAGATCTGCGTTAGTATTAAGAAGGGCATTTTCAATTGGTTTAGAAGGAGTGTTATTAAGGAGAGGAGTAGAGAGAAACTTGGAGCATGTTGGAGTATTAAGATTTATTCATCCTAAATGGAGATTCAGTTGCAGTAGGTTGTTCAAATATGATCTTATTAGGTGACGACCTGTCATAAGAGTGGGTTGGTGTGGGAGTATTAGTAGCAAATGGAGGGCTTTCAGATAGGTAAACATCATCTATGTCAGAGTTGAAGAGATCAGCAGCATTGGAATTATTTCCATTAGAAGAGATGCGGTTGATAGGATTTTGAGAAGTTAATTTGTCAACACCTAGAAAGTCAATCATGTAATCAAGATCACAATTATAATGGAGGTTCTATAGGTTGCTTTGGGAGGAAGAAGTCGATAGGCAAGAATTTTTATTGGATAATGAGGATGAAGAGCATTCAGTATCATCGTTGGAACAACTATTATGAGTTTCATTAATTCAAACAAATTCAATCAAATTAAAAGATTTTGTGAATAAAGAAGCTTTATTTAAATTAATAAATTGTAAAATATTATATGAAATACTATTAATTAAATCTCCTGAAAATCCTTTCATATCGGGGACTTATGGAGAGTTGTAATTATAATTAATAATGTTCATTTTAGTAATATATTTAATCTTATTTTTAATAAATCTATTATACTTATTAATATGCTTAGAGTTATAATTAAATATATTGTTAAAATCTTTATAATATAAGTTATTATTGTCGTTATTTATAGTTAGTTTAGAATTAATTGATTCAGGATAATTATTAAAAAAAGGTTTGTCATTGGGATCAGAAACTTTATTATTAAAATCAGAATTATAAGGTTTAGTTTTATTGTTATTTACGTTATTAGAATTTTTAAGAGAAATAAAATTTTCTTTATCATCATACTTATAATTAAAAGTTTTTACATTATAATTAATGTCATTCTTAGAATCTAAAGGTTTATAATCAGGTTTATAATTATCAATTTTAGAATAAGAATTTTTAAAAGAATTAGAATTTTTTTTATTATAATCGGTATTCTTATAATTAATAGTTTTATCAATGTTAAAATAATTATATAAATTCTTATTAGAATTACCGTTATTATCTCTCATATATAATTTTCGAGCTGGACAATAAGATTTCATCGTATCAGATATATATATATATATATATATATATATATATATATATATATATATATATATATATATATATATATATATATATATATATATATATATATATATATATATATATATATATATATATATATATATATATATATTTATATATATATATATATATATATATATATATATATATATATATATATATATTAATATAAACACGTTTTAAACAATAATAACTTTAATACAAAAAAATTAAAACTACAATTAACAGAATAAAAATTTATAATTTTTATAATTTCCATGCCAAAATAAATAACGAAATGCAAAATATGCTTTATTATCGTTAAATATATACCCACATAACAGAAAAAAACTGACCCCTGGTTAAACTACATCTAACACATCAAAATTTAATGCGAAGGTTGTTGTCTATTGGCACAAAGTTTATCAAATCTTGGGAGTAATGTGGAGATTGCCACTTGTAACTCTTTTTCGACTATTAACCTGGCTCGATATTTGGTTTTCATTGCAGCCAGTGCCGAAAAGCCCGTTTCGCATAAATAAGACGTTACAAATGGCAGAATATGGCTTTTTCGAAAATATCAACTCAATTCCTGCTGCCTTTGCTAGTTCTTTAATACTATTTGCTTCGAAATTCTTTCCACAATCAACATGTAGTTCCTTAGGGGCTCCAAATTTCAATATCCAATTATTTAACAAAACTGACTTTATTGTATTTTCATCTTGCTTTCTATTAGGAGTTAGAGATATGTATTTACTGTAATGATCGATTATTGCACAAATATATTTTTCTCCTCTGAAGGTTTCTCTTAATGGACCGCAAATGTCCATGTATATTTTCTTCCTAGGTTCTGAAACTTAAATTACTTTGGTTTTTTCTTTTGACTTTGTAGTTTAAACTTTATTTTTCTGACATGCTTCACATATTGAAATAGTCTCTTTTACTTCATTTAGCAAATCTTCCATATCAAAATTGTTCCTAATATATTTCATAACTTTTTCTACTCCTGCGTGGCATAATAATAAATGTGTTTCCTTAATCATTTCTCGTTTTTTTGTTTCTGGTATCCATATTTTGTTTTGATTGGTATAGATAATATTTCCTTTTAATATATATTTATTATTTTTCCTTTCATTTATTTGATCTTTTATATCTTGTATTTCTCTTTGTCATTCATTTCCATTATTTTCGGTCATCAATGTTAACAATCTAGTTTTTAATCGCTCTGATTTGGGGTTATCAAGGTCCATCAAACATTGTACACATTTGCCGCATGTATTTCTAGACAGCATATCTGCATTCGTATGCTCCGTACCTTTTCTGAACTCCATTTTTATGTCTAAACTGCTCAAGTAATTTATCCACGTTTGGAACTGTGTTGTTATAGGCTTCTTTGTCGGGTAACATAAAAGTTATTGCTTTATGATCAGTGCGCAAAACAAACCGTTTACCGTATAAATAATGGTTGAAATGGCGACAGAAATAATATATAGCCAAAAGCTCTTTTCGTGTTATACAATATCCTCTTTCATGGCTACTCATTGCATGGGATCCATATGCAATAACGTGTTCATACTCCATTTCATCTCTTTGTGATAATACAGCTCCAATTGTATCAAAGCATGTGTCTGTATCTAATATGAATTCTTGAAATCTGGAAATACGAGAATTGGCGTTGTAGTCAACGCCATTTTCATTTCTT
>CAUHTR010005802.1:0-20847 GCA_959609185.1 Schmidtea polychroa | reverse complement strand
GGGTGGGGGTGGGTAACGTGTGATATGCAAGATCATAGGATGGGAAATTAATAAACTTATTTTAAATAGTTTGCTTAAATGATTTTATGCTGATTGTTGTTTTCAAATATTTTTGATTGGTTAATTTATTATTAATTAATAATAATAATTTTTAACTTATTTTTAACCAATGAGAAATAAGTAAAAAGAAATAAAAGATAATATCAAAAAGCATTTGAAAATTAAAGCAACTATATTTCAGGAAATTGAAAAGGACTGTTTTATAGTTGAAAATTCTTTTATTTCATTAAATATATACTTCTTAGCAAAAGGCTTTAATTGTCATTTGATTGTTTAATAATAATAATAATATAAAGTTATGATTTCTTAGAGGCAGCATACATTAATTGTTAAACTAGTAAATGATAATAAAAACTTTTGATGCAAAATATGTATTAAATGAAAAGAATTTCGATTATTACAAATTGATTTACACCAACATCGCTATTGAGTGATAATTTCTTCATTTTGCTTCTCATCATACAAAATTTTTTCTTCACAGAAATTCTTTAATATCCGCGTAACTAAGTATTTTTGATTTTCGACTTCGATGAGTTTTACCAATTTGACTACAATAAGTTTACAAATCCTATCTCTTTTCTACCTTGTTTATCCTCATTTCAACATTCAATTTGCTCATTATTCTCGGAAATCCTGTAATAAATACTTTTTGAACGGTATGCATTTTGGTCAGTTAGTACAATCTATTAAGCTTCTGCTTTGTATTAGATGTTTTTGATACTTTTAATATCCAGCAAAACATTTTTTCTTGAGTGTCTTCACCACAGATCTTCACAGGTCTTCACCAATCACATTTTCTTATATCCTTCAAAGTTTTGAAAATGTCTTTAATACCATCCAACCTGTTTATCCATATTTTTAGATGAATCAATTCAACATGTAAAGCAAGCCTAATGAATTTTCAACCGATTGCTAATTTTTGTATGTCTCATCTTTGTGTACTTATCAAGCTGGTTTCTGTTATATATTATTGTGATTCTGTAGATACTTGTATTGAAATATTTTATTCTCATTCTTTTTGTAATCAGTGTTTTTTATATTTTAAATTAGTCTTCATTTATTCTGATTTCTTAGTCGAATTCCCACTGACTACTTGTCAATTTTGTCGGAGACTTATGTAAAACAGAATCAAAGGGTAATAGAGAAATATAAGAGAAAATATCAAAAGATCATAATTGGAAAGGAAATTTTGAAATAAAGAATTAGACCTGCACACACAGAAACTTTAATAGTACAAAAGCTTATAATGTATTTAGTACCACTAATTGCTTTCTATTACAAGTCGTATTCATCAATCCGTGGAACCATGAGAATATTAGATAATTATAGTTCAATTTGTATGACCTTACATTTTATTCCACCCATTTTGTACATTTCCAATGTTGATTGTGTAACAAATATCAGATGGTAGAATTGTATTCCAAGTATTTTTAATGCGCTTAACTTAAATGCCTTATAAATCAAAACCATGTAACAAAATTAATGTATAATTTAAGTCATTGCACCAATTTCAATTGTATGCATTATTTCAAAAAGTTTATCAAAATTTTAATTCTTAAAAATAGGGTTATTAAAAATTAATTCAAATCATTTTTATCACATCAACTAAATATCTTAAGAATCGTAATTCAAACACAAATTATTATTTGGAAAGTTATTTTATATTCCAAACCCTCGAGCCTCCTCCACTATTTATCTCTCAACAAATCAATAAATAATAAAACACATTGGAAAATCCTCAAAAATATTTCACATTAAAATCAATTAAAATATATCTAACATAATTATTTGAAATTGAAATCGTAATTTTAATAAAAAATTTTAAGCACATCTTAAAAATAGAAGACTACTGCTTATTCTGAAATCATTCGCCATTAAGACTAGTTGTAAAATGTATCATCATCTCGCAGAATGTATTGCTTTACAAAAACTACAATTACGATTCAACATAATTACACAATCAATATCATTCGACGACGAACGGCTTTACACTTTTGATTACCCCAATAAAACATTTTTTTTCAAATTAAAAATTAAAAAAATCCATTCCGATATCTTTCTGGATCATAAAATGAAGTGACAACAACTCTACGCTAAATGTTCTGCCAGCCAAAGCCTTCATAGCTTTAACTGTTTCTGATTTATTTGAGAATTCCACGTAGATTTTCCCGACTCCATTTCTGGAATCCTCCTCGCTACCGGTTGGTCGAGGTATTTGGAGACTGCTTACCGATCCATATTTTGAGCACTCTTCTTTCACATCTTCAACAATTTCTTCGTATTCTTCATCGTCAGTTAACTCTTCGGGTGTAATCATGTTGTGGAGACATAAAATTTCCGTTTCTTGGCCACAAGTGCCCATAGAGGGATCCATTCCCAATTGTTGTTGACGAGCAATTAATAATGCTGTGGTTGCTGCTGTCGTGGGATTTTTAGCACCCAGACTAGCCCGCTGAACGACAATGCGCTTTTCGCCCAATTGCATACCGGTCAAACCGAGACAGGCTTTATCGGTAACGGAGTGGTCAGCATACTCACAGAATGCATAACCTTTTGACAATCCAGTTGATGAATCCTGAATGATTGATTATGAATTATATATAATTACCATTAATTGGTAAATGCGTATAAATTAACCATAATTTATGGTATAGAATAAGGCAAAATCAATTTATAAATAGAAAAGATAAACACACTTACTTGAGATAAGGACAAATATTAAAGGCACTGGCAATGCAGTTAGAATAGTTTTGGTGAAAAAATAAAATACAAACACACATACAACTTTATACACCACGTTACATTGAATAAAAAATTGTATTACGTGAGTCGGTAGAAATTTGCATACAAAAAATATTCGATTTTTACTGCTAATAAATTATTGTGAAGATTTTAAAGAAATTACCGTAAAATCTCGAGTATAATACGCACTTTTTTCACATTTTACTCAGCAAAAATTAGCGTGTACTCGAGTACAAAAGAAAATATTTTTTTAAACTTATGTATATTGTGATAAATTTTACGTTGGAAGACGTTATTCATATCAAATGTATGTATAAAACTTAAGTTGACATTGAAAGATATAATTTTTGTTTGTAGTAAGAAAGAGATACGCTAACAAGTCATTTTGGTAAACAAAATCGGTAGGCGATGAAAGAAGTTATCCGTCGTAAACAGAATGCTTGGTTAGGCAATGGTAATCACACATACTAACTTGGCTACCCAGCGCTATTTAAAATATTAAAAAAATATTGATGTTAAAAAAATTGATGTTAAACTAACATGAAAATTTCTTTATTTTCTTCATTTCTGTACAAAAATCACAAAATCACAATTCCACATTACCTCATCCTATTCAGCCATACAATATCCGTCCAAATATACTGTACCGAGAGAATGAAATAATAAAGAAACAAAAGAGAAAATGAAAAACATGATCAACATTCTAAGATCGTCTAAAGAAGCAAATTAGAAATTCATTTGGTCTTCTACGTTTTTCACTTGAAAAATTGAATACATTTGTCTACACTTGAATACACACACATAATTTCAAAATAAATTAATTCATAAAACGTCAAGAAATTATACTTTCTATGTAAAGTTAAAAACCAATATATTTGGTTTTTGAATACAACATCCGAATTAATGGATTAAGAAATTAGCCAAACGGATGTGAGAGATCTTTTAAATACATTTTTTTGTGTGAGGTACTGTAACAATGTAGGGAAAGATATTTTTTTGTCTCTTTGGAAATTTTCCTTTTTAATAATATTTTGAAATTATTAATTTTTAGGTCTTTTTTTGAAATTTTAGAATATAAAAATTAAATCATTAAATCTGAATTTTACTTATGAGTACAGATTAAGATGAAATCAGTTACCAACAAAAAATTTCGGTACTTCCGTGTTATCTTACCCCCAAAATTTAAATTATAAAAGACAATTAAAATAACAATATAAAAAATGAGAGAATACATTATTGAACATGAATTTATTAAGGCTATCTGTGATTTATGTGATTATGTGATTATATGAGTATATGTGGCGCAAACGTGTTCTAAGAAACAGTGCCGATGTGTTCGACACTATTCTCAACGACATTGTGGTTTTCTGGCCACCTGGATGACCATTTACAAACTCTTTACAAACATTTTCTGAGTTTGTAACTGTGATTTAGAAAATAAATATAATAATTATGTGTTCTTTTTTAATTTAATTTTTGGGGGTAAGATAAAACGGAAGTACCAAAATTTCGTTATTTGCGTTAAGCAGTATTGTTAAAACTTCATTATACGGTAATGTACTGTATATTACTGAAGTTGAAATGCATCCCTGCAAAATCATGTGAAACTGTAACATAATGAGCCTTGCTCTCAGCTAGCTGTGTATGAGTGGTGACAGAAAATGTTATGACTTCATGAATTTACGGATTAATTTATTAGTTAAATTATCTATGAGGTAAGTGAAACATTACAATACATTGACAGGTGAGATACTTTAGTTATAATTATGTGCTGAAAAAATGGCATAAGCTATTTTATTGAGTCAAGAAATTGTCAAAGGATTAATTTCATTCGTTGCTTTTCAAGAAGCAAACATGAAAACTTTTCATTCATTAAAAGGCAGTTAGGAAACCTAGTTATTGATAAAAAAAACTATTAACAGCCAGGAAACCCCGTGTCTAGTGGCAGTGTTTTGAAAGTGTGTGAGAAGACATTTTATGAATTGATAAAGATGTGGAATTGATGAAATGATTAGTAGTGATGTGTAGTGCTTTGAAAATGCGCACTCAAATTATATACTCTTTTCTCTTGTCTTCAATACACACTGGTTAAATGATCTACTTTGAAGTAGGCGTTGTCATTGGATACAAAACTGAAGACCTTGGTGGAAGTGAAGAAAGGAAGTAGTTAGACATTGCCGTTGATTTCAATATACCAGCAAGAAACCTATCAACAGTTATAAAAGAAGTTTTATATCAGGCCAAGATAGAACAGACATGCGACAACAGACATCACCTTTTCTGGCATGGATAATGTTCTTCTCCGTTGGTTTACATGGTGGACTACATGCATGTCAATGATGATGATGTGATTACAGCAAGTCTCCTTGATTCCGAAATTGCTACTGAAATTAAAGAGTAGGATGACGACCTTTCTTTACTTATTGTGCAATTATTAACAGTAGCAAATAAAAGCATATTACCGATTACTTAAAGACTTAAAATAAAAATGTGTATTCCTGGATTTCGTCTTAAAGAGATTCGTCTCAAGCGGTATTTCGTCTTAACCATTTCTTAAACAAATTTGTTATGCAGTAAATCCCCATACTTATTGTTAGTACATTGCAATATTTTCGTTTTAACCAGTAATTCGACTTATGTGGTACCCACTGTAATTCGAATGTGAAAATTACGTTCGATGAAATAGTATGCGTGAACTCCAAAAGAATTTGAAAATTGAAATACATCTAATTCTGTTTTTACACGAATTGCTTTGTTTTAACACGATTTCCAATATTCTATGAATTTTTTTTTGATGTTCTATTAATTTTTTTATTTTCATTTTTCACAAATTGTGTATACATACATTTTAACTTCGCATTATATTCTTCAGAATTCAGTTAGATTATGTTGATTATATGCTTATGTTTTCTCTTTTGGTGGGATTCCCCAAAATATACATAAATTTGTAATGTTTATATTATTTTTACTTTTTTATATTAATGAATTTCTGATATTGTTTTCATTTTTCCAAATCATAATTTTTTTTTTATATAATATATTTAATGAATTAAAATGTGTAAGCACGAAAACTAAATTCTTTTGTGAACTCTAACAAGGATTTTTTTATATTTATTATTATACTTTTGTTTGTTTATTGTAATTTTGTTGCTTTTTTAGGTATGGAACCAATCCATTCAGCCAATATCTTTATTTACACAATTTTTTAGGAACGTATCTATCGTGTAAAAACAGAATTAGGTGTATTTTCAAAATTATAGTGATATGTAATCAATCCACTGAATTTAATTTAAAGTAATTTATTTCCATAAATTTTCAGAATATTAGAAGTTATGATATATTCACTGATTAAAACAAAAAAAATGTGTAATCAATAAATTAAATAAAATCACAAAACGGAGAGGACATAGAATCAACCTAAAATTGCAAGAGGTGAGGAATTCATGTTGTGTTGGAGTCTATCTACTTGTAAGCTGGCAACTAAAACCGTGATATAATACGCTAAACCTATCTGAAAAGTGAGCATGTTGTAAGTTTATGTTGTAAAATATGACATTGAACTACAAACTTCTTTATTTTAAAAACATTCATAAGCTTTTAAAAATAATTAAAAAGATTTGATCTGATTTAATTTTTTTGGAATCTCAATTCGTGTATAATAGAATTTAAAATTGGATAAATTCATACTACTTACTAAATTTAAATTTTAAAATTGTGTGTTAAAATCTTGGGAAATTTTACTTTACGTGGTAATATATTAAATTGAAAATATTATAAAAGTCAATATCTCGATGGATTTGGAATAGTAACCCAAAACTATTACCCGTGTTCGCTAAAAAAATCATACATAGTGAAAAATTTTAATTTTTTGCTCTACAAAATAAGACTGATAAAGGTCCAATAACAAAGGTCGAGATACTAAAAGAAAATTTAAGTTATACACGAACTTTCAATCATTAATGTACAGTGAATTAATACTATTATAAAAATACGTTTATTGAGAGATAAATAAAAATTATGAGTGTTGGGAAAATTTATGTCATTATTAACAAAATTGTGTTCAACACACACGTCAATACACTAACATTCAATTGTTAAGGTACATCAGGCCGTGTGTTTGTACTTTATTAGGATTTTTTATGGTTTAATCAGACTACATAATATCCAGTGTTTGTCTGTAAAAATTTTGTTTTGTACAATTTTTGCAATGTAAACAAATTAATTCTTTTTAACTTCAACATTCGAGATAATATAAAAAAGATGATCATAAAAACGAGAAAGAAGTACTTCTTTCAACTAGATTTTTAAGATAAAATATATCACTAGCTCAAATTTCTTTCCAAAATGTGTTACTGTGCAGTTATTTTTGACGAGTTATTGCTAATATGTTATTAATTTCAGGTTTAGGAAGTATTATTAACAATATTTTTGATTTAATGTTTATAATGTTTATAGATATTATATACACTGAGAACTATCTCAGGTTACAGGTAAATTATTTAAACTACAAAATAACATTTTCAAGTTAATTTTAAATATATCAAAAGCATATTCCAATTATTTTTACTCCATTTTCTTCCTCAATCATGGTTTCCACCTACTATTTATTATCATAGTGAACCTAAATCCATATATCTGAATTCTATACTTTTAAATGTATTACAGATAAATCCCAAGCTAATTTATTAAAGTTTTTCTTTCATTTTTCATAACACGGTTACATCAACGATGTCAAAACTTTTTATATTTAATGTATCTTAATGAATAATGACACTGCTTTGCAATTGATAGACTACATAATATAAAAAATAATCAATAAATTATATTATAACAGACAAATTCCCCGGTGTGATAAAAATTCATTAGTAGTTTGCATGTTTACATGGAATAACAAGTTGGTATGGAAATCAATTGATGAACCATAATTTGTTAAATTTTTTCTAATAATGAATTTATAAAATTGTTTTTTTGGGATTTCTTACAATTTTAAGTTTTTAATATTTTTAACTTAAACTTGCCATTTTTTTATGCATTTTTGACAAAAATTGGAGAATTTTCACAAAATAGTATTTTCATACTTTTACATTGATTTCTTTAATTTTGTCTCTCTAGATTTGTAAATTATAAAGCTAAGTAAAATTTTATGGTATCCATTTGAAATGAAATTCATCGATTTAATATTATTTCTTTATTTTCTCGACAGTTCATAAAGTAGTAAAATTAAATTCCAAATTTTTATCTGTCATCGTTTCTTAAAAATAATTTCCATATTTTGAAAGTTTACAAGTATTTTTTATTATATGTTATGTTTGTGTGTTAAAGTCTTTATATCACTTTCTCGATTTCGATATTATATTATGTCATTCCATGTACTATTAAGAGATAGCCATTTTTAAGAAAATATGTTTGTATATAGACATTTCCTAAGCTAGAACTCGAAATATATTTTCATTTTGAGAAAACGAAGAAATTCATGAGTTTTAATTGTCTATTACTGATAATTGCAGTAAATTTAAGATTGAAAGTTCGTGTATAGATTTAATTTTCTTTTCGTATCATTAATTACTGCCCTATTGGACCTTAATGAGTCTTTTAAACACTATTTCGTAGAGCAAAAAAATCTAAAAATGTATGATTCTCTGTAGCTTCTTTTAATTGAACATTGGCAATGGATATTGATTTTTCTGATATTTTCAATAATTTAGAATGTGAAATTTCCAAAATCCGGTCAATAATTTGTTACCAATTAATTTTAATATTTATTTATTTTTGCATGTAAATACTGCCATGATTGAAAGAAAAAATATGCGAGTAAGCGGGGTTTCGGTTTATTAAATTAAAGGATTTATTCTGTGTACCTGGATTTGATTAGAATTTTTAAAATTTTAGAATTATTTTTAATATTTAATATTTTTGGATTTAATTCATTCACCGTGCAAGATATTTAACCTTTTCAAAACGATTTTTTTATTTTAATAATTCATGTAATATTTATAGCACAAAAATATTTATTGCTAGTTTAGTTTGACAGGAAAAACAAATAGAAAAACAAATAAATGATTAATTAAAAAAATTAATTAAAAAAATGATTAATTAATAAAATGATTATTGCAAAATAATAATTGGGACATATTGTCCCAATAGTATTGGTGAGTGGATCGTATGTGTCGCATAATTTTATAGAAAAGAAAAAAAGCAGACAGCAGACAGCAACAAAGCAGACAGGTTTGGACTTGTTTACGAGCCTATGACCGTATAGTACTAAAATCCCAGATTCCAATGCATTTGTAAGCATTTAAATTATTTTAGTAATTATTAGAAATTCTCTGGGACAAAATGTCCCTACAGTATTGAAAGGGTTCAATTAAAAAATGAGATTTNGTATATGTTGATTATGTACTCATGTGAAAATTTTGTATCATATACTCCTCACTTTTATTTATTACTTTTATTTCGTCATAATCGACTCTAGCACATAAAATTAACTTGTTCTAAGGTAAATTGCCTATTCGTCGATTTATTTGAATAGCAAATCAGGAAGAAAATGAAAATGCTGATAATTAATAAACGAAAATACCATATAACTGAAATATATTTCAAGTAAATGGTCCTTATCATCAGTTTTCCGTCTTAATTATTATCAATTACTATATAAGGAAACCAAAAATGATGTAAAGGTTTAGGAAAACACTAAAATAACTTGTCCATAAATTATTTATATAAATATAAATCAATAAATAAATAATTAACCCGTTTTTTTCTTCCTTTCTAATTTAATCTTTCGATTTTCATGAATTTTTAACTTGATTGAGTTAATTAATTAAATTATATTAAAAACTAATTGAAGAGGTTTGTAATTTAATTATACTATTTGAAAATTAATAAAACTAATTTTTTTATAATAATTTAATTTTAATCACAAACTTTGAATTTTTAAAACTGAATGTTTTACAATCAAATATTATTTTATAATAGGTTGGAATTATGAGGGAAAATATATTAAAATCTGTGATAATTCACAAAAGGAAATTTTAACCTTTACTAAATTGAAGCCACTCAGTGGACCGAATGTTAGTAGAAGTTCCTTCACTTGGTCTTCGTTTAAATAATGGGGTAACCCACCAATAAATAATTTATGAGGTGTATCTTGCACAACACCAGCTGCTAATGAATTTGGTAACATTGTGTCTATCGTAGTAGGCAATGGAACATAATCACGGGGACGTCTCAGTTTCAAAGGAAACCCATTATACATAATACCATCTAAATTTAAACCTTGACTTGTTTCTTCAACTGATCTAAATTCTAAAAATGCAAAATTTTTATCCGTATTTATTTGTACAGCGATAATAGGATCTCCGTCAGCTTGGGTGAACAATTTTAATTTCATTTGTTCGTTGAAGAAATCCATCATTCCTTGTTCAGTAACCCCCAATGGAATATTTCCAACATATATTCTTCGAGCTTGTCGACTAACTGCACTACCGATTGATGGGTGTTGATCCATTATTTGTTCTGTATTAACAATTCCACTTTCAGTTGCATAAATTGTTGGTAAAACTTGACCAGCCGCTTGCATGGCTTTAAATTCGGATGGTGACATGTGTTCATAGCCAGTTGGAGGAACATCCCAATATTTGTAATCTTTTTTTAATTCAACAGACGCATTTCGCGAATCTCTTCTTTTATTACGACTACGAGATCTTTTCCTCTCGCGGCTTCTGGATTTTTTACGTTCTCTGCTTCTATCGTGCCTTCTAGGTTCGGTCTTGATATGTTTGTCTTTTGACCTTGACCGTTTTCTCTCACGGCTTCGAGATCTATGTTTCTTTTTGCTTCTTGAACGATCACGGTCTCTCCTAGTATCTCTTCGTCTACTATCTTCATGATTGGAAAATCTATCAGAATGCTTTATTCGTTCCGAGTTCCCTGATACTTCATGTTCATTATTTTCACTAGATGAAACTATCATAGAACTAGTTTGCTCATCGGCCATCTAAAATTATTCTATCCGTTATTTCATAAATACTTCGAATAAATTTAAAAAAATAAAAGGAATTATATTACAAACAATTGGAAACAAATATTTTAATTTAAGTTTCAATATGGTTACTTAAAATATAAAATATACATGAAATTTTCAGATTAAATAAACAAATAGTATTAAAGTTTGGTCTATTAAGTAATAATTAAAACAACTTTTATAAATCAGTATA
Source organism: Schmidtea polychroa (assembly GCA_959609185.1). Taxonomy (NCBI): domain Eukaryota; kingdom Metazoa; phylum Platyhelminthes; order Tricladida; family Dugesiidae; genus Schmidtea; species Schmidtea polychroa. The sequence goes on along the minus strand of CAUHTR010005802.1, from coordinate 9,829 downwards.
ATAAAATTTATAATATAATAAAGGACAAATAATTTGAATATTTATTTTTAAGATATCACATTGCAATTAAGTAATAAAAAAGTAATTATTGTACTATATATTAAACTAGTTTTCTTAAACAATTTATAACAAATATTTTACACAATTTATAAAGGAAATTTCAAATAAATTCGATAATTTTGTTATTTCATTTTCGTCAAATTTACCAGATGCAAAATTACAATAATATATTTAAATTAAATAACAAATACCATTCGTATTCAAGGAAAAATTTTAATAGTTTTTTAAGAAATTAGAAATTTTGCAACTCCTATGTTCACAAAGAAAAATCTAAACCTATTTAAATTTCGAACACGACTTCATAATCTTGAATTTATTATTCAGCACCCGTTTCCCGGCAAATTCGATAATACAAAACAAGTTAATGGTCGTCGGTAAAAGATGAGCCCTACCACTAGAACTTCTTATACTCAGAATGGCAGAAGGTGGACTACCATAGAAATATGTGGTCTTGGCTGTTGGTCTAATCTTATTATTATTGGTGAGAACATGTAACTAAAATTATTTCTTTTCATTAAATTTCCAGTGTAAACCCAAATACAACGCTTTTCCAACGCTCGGCACTCGTTGCATGAACGACGTTAAAAATGTGTAGAATGGCCAAATTTTAGAAAAAGTAAGCTAATTTTAGTGAACTATAATTTGCTAACACTCCCACTTATTCGGGCGTTGGATTGTTCGACTTTCCATGTCGGCACATGAGTCTACTGTAATAACAGCAATAACAGAAAACTGCCATGACATCCCGATTGCCATTATGTTGATTTATTTTATTATCTTTATTGTAATGTGTATTGAGCTGTAGGCCAGAAAAATTTAGATACATAAATTCATTGAAGAACGAGTAAAAATAATTAACATACTGAAAACTTAGTATAAAACTTTAAAACTCTAAGACAGTTACATAGAATTATCATAACAAAAAATATGATTCACTCAGGAATTATCGAGCATGAAACTATAAATTAAAATGTTGGCATACGCAAAGTTTAAAATTATCAAAAATAGCGTCGATATTGATATAAGATTTGTGTGTGTGAATGAGTAAGTGCGTATTAGTGCATTAAAACAAATTTATTTAAAATTTATTTATTTATAAATTGTTATTTAGGTATCCTCAACAATATTTCATGAAAATTTCAATTAAAAATTAACCTAAAAAAATTTCCATTTAAAATTAACTTAAAAAAATTTCCATTTAAAAATTTCATTTCTCAAAAAAGTTGGTGGTTATTCAATCTTTTATAATAAATTTAAAAATCTTACTTTAATTTAACTTTAATTTAAAATTTTTGACCATTGATTACTTAATTAAAAAATTTGAACGTTAATTTACTTTAATTCAAAAATCTGAACCTTAATTTACTTTCATTTAAAAATTTACCATGCTTTTTTATTGAAGACGACCTTTTTCTATTGAAAATATCCTGAGACCTTAAATTACCATGCTTTTTTAGTGATAGTTGGATTTTGTATTGAAAATCACAAGACCAAGGAGACATCCTCACTATAGTCAGAAAATTCTAAGCTTTTTTAGTGTAGACCCTTTTTTATTGAAATTCTCAGGTCCCATCGAGAGCTGCTCGCTATAGTCAGAGAAATCCTGGCCTTTTTTCTGTAGGCCCCTTTATTTGTATTGAAAAAAAATATGAGTTGCTTCCTGCAGCAATTGCGTAATCAAAAATGCAAAAAAAACAAGTTACCGCAAAATTGTTTCTATGGGGAGGTCATTGCGGCAAGGAGGTACTAACTACCTACTGACATCACATTTAGATAACGTCGATGCAGATCGTTGTCCAAACAGGTCACCATGAAGTTCCTGATAAACAGGTTGGTTAAACTACTCCGTATACAAGGCGCAATACAACCATTACTCCTGGTTGGCATTCATTTTATTAACTTTTATTTGTAGGTGGCTGCAGGCCCAAAAAATAAGTAATGTAGTGTTGAAAACAATCTCGCTTATTCAAAAATAAATTGAAAATCAAAACGACTATTATACAGGACCCTATGTTCTCATTATATCATAATAAGTAACAAATTATGAAATGACACAGACAAATGAAAGTTACCCATACTCATTAATTTTTTGACAAAAGTGTTGACATAATATCATGTATTTTGTGACCGAAATGCATCGGTATATATACCCTAATTTTGGTGTGCTAGTATGTGTGCGTGCATTGGTTCAGTAAAACAAATTTGAATTATTTTAATTCTATCTAATTTTGAATTCTAATTTTTATCAATTTTGTTGGCGATTTTTTACAAATTGGTCAATCCTGAGTCGCGCCTTTGTGCATTTTCATTTTTGTGTTGAGAAATTGGATTGAATTTTTGGATGTTGTAAACTTGGTGAATTGATTTTTTAATTGAGTTGTTTTATTATTATTATGAGTTGTAATTTGATCGAAAAATAAAGAAATTTAAAGTTGTTTATGTCAATTCAACCTTTGCAAACTTTTGATCCTTTTGCTGAGAGTGAAGATAGAGATGGTAAAAGTGAGAATGTGATTCATGTTCGAACAAAGAAATGACCGGAAAACATTAACAACTGTTCAAGGAATCCCAGAAAAATATGTTAAAAAACGTATCCTTAAAGTTTGTAAAAAGGAATTTTGCTGTAATGGTACAATTGTGCCGCATGAAGAATATGGTGAAATAATGCAACTTCAAGGTGATCAACGGAAAAACATTCAAGAATCTTTAACCAAAAATAGACATGGTAGCAGGGCGTGGTTCCATTCAGGGGGCTACGCATCAGGAAAGAGAACAATGATGCAGTGAAGATAGCCCTGGCTGATCAATGGTGAATTTTATTTTGAATTTATATATGTAAAATTGACCAACCTACCTTCACTATCGAGCGTAAAAAAGTGCTGCTATGGCCTAGGAGAGAGAGTGCGGGGCCCGGGGCCAAGTTTTTTGGGGCCCCTTTTTAATAATTAAAAAATATATATAGTTAGCGACAATACAATATAAAAACAAATTTTATTATATTAATGATTTACTGGCTTTAGAAATTGCAAATTTATCAATTATTTCACTAAAATTTAGGTTTCTTGCAATATCGTTATTAATATGCAGCATTGCTAATCCATTTAGCCACTCTTGTGTCTTTTCATTTAAATTAAATATTCATTAAATTAAGGGATATATTTCAATCGAAAAAAAATTTTCATACCTTTTTTTCACTTCTTTTAGTATTAAAATTTATTGAAATTAATATTTATCAAATAGAAGCACAAACAATATAAACAAACTTTAATTCAGTTTAACACCGACAATTTTAAATTTAAAACTTCAATGAGAAATTTTCGAAATATTTCAAGCAGTTTCATTTCATTTTTTTAGTAGAGAAATTTTAATGAAATTTAAAATATTCTTTCGAATTCCACGCTAGTTGTGTTTAAATTAGGGGACCCAATATCATATCATTAATAAACGGATATTTTTAAAAATCTCTTATTCGTGGATTTTAATAACGATCAAGCAATTTTAAATGACGAATTCCTAATCTTAGATCAATCTGATTTATTTAAAAACATTTTAGATTGATAAATAAGAGCAAAGAAGTTATATCATTAGTCCATTTTCAAATTGTTGAATTTTTAAAAATTAATTTTTGTTTCCAAAAAAATTTCTTCAAAAAATATTTTGAAGATTTGGGGCCCGGAGCCAGTGGCCCCTCTGGCCCCGATTCTCCTAGGGCCTAGCTATGGGCCCCAGCACTCTTTTAAAGTGGGTAGCCAGGGGAACCGTTTAGATCAAAATAAAATAAAAAGCTCAGCGTTTTTGCGAGCTAAGTCAAGGTTGAGGGCGAGCGGAGTAATGGGTTTTGAGGCTTGTTTTTGTCGAATAGAGGAAGAAGGAGAGTTGCGATTGAGAAGTAGGAAGCAAATATTTATCAAAACTCTTACTGGTAAGACAATTACTCTTGACGTTGAATTGAGTGACACGATTGAAAATGTAAAAGAAAAAATTCAAAACAAAGAAGGAATTCCGGTAAATTATCAAACATTAGTCTACGCTGGAAAGCAATTAGAAAATAAAAGAATATTGAACGACAATAGCATACAAGTAGGGTCTACAATTCATTTATCACTCAGGCTGTGCGGTGGCAATGACGAGGAGATTTTAGAAGAAGGACTGTGGAAAAAGAGAATGAAAAAAGAAAAATTAACGAGATTGAGAAACAAGATTCTCAATGATATAAATGGGAAGGAAGTCAGTGAATGGTTGGACGAATATAAAAATGAAAAGGAGAGTCTAGATGAAGAATTGGGGGATCTAAAGTAAAAAATTGCAAAGATTGGACATCACTGTAATATTCGATAAAGAACTGCAAGAGATCGAGGAAAATCATCAAATAATTGGAGCACTGATGGAAAGAAAAGCAAATCAAGCTTTTAAGGAAAAAAGGAAAATGAGAATGATGATACAATCAAGAAAAATAATTCAGTTCGTAAAAGAAAACTAGAAAGTCTACAAAAGATTACAATACATCTCTTTGAAGGCAAGATGAAAGAGTATGAGCCGTGGAAAGCAGCTTTTACTGGGTGTGTTGATGAAGCGGAAGGTGACGAGGTTGAAAAGATGTTTCACCTGCACAAGTACCTTCACGGAGAGCCATTAAAGTTAATTGAAAATCTAGGATATTCAGCAGAAGCCTATCAAATGGCTAAAGAGAAGTTGGATAGGCGATATGGTGGGGATGAAAGGATAGTAGAGAGAAGTGTGCTCCATGACTCATCGTTTTTTGTCATTTTTTTGCACTACCCCCCCCCACCCGATGACTCAGCGCAAACAAAGACATATGACTCATCGATGACTCATCCATAGCAACAGCGGTAACTGGGTCAAGGTTATATGACTCACCCATAGCAACTGGGTCAGGTCACATGACTCATCCATAGCAACCGCGGTAACTAGGTCAAGGTCATTCTATTTTTAGTAACTAGGTCAAGGTCATTCTATTTTTTAGTAACAAATGTCACGTGACGTCATCGGTGACTCATCAAGGTCATTCTATTTTAGTAACTAGGTCATGTGACGGCATCGATGACTCGTCAAGGTCATTCTATTTTAGTAACAAGGTCATATGACTCATCATTTTGGAACAAAGCCAACTGACTCATTATTAAAGTTATGTATGACTCATCATTTTTTAAACAAAGACATATTTAATATTTAAATAAATACATTTAACAAATATTTAAATAAATACATTTAAACAAAAATTTAAATAAATACATTTAAACAAATATTTAAATAAATACATTTAAACAAATATTTAAACAAAGACATTTAATCAAATATTTAAATACATTTAAACAAAGACATATAGACAAAGACTCATCGATGACTCATAGTTTAGATAGGGGGTTTCTTTTTTTTTGCATACTCCCCCCCCCCTTGTATGACTCATCGATGACTTTTTTTGAACAAGACCAATCATTTATTTTTAAAAGAAAGACTCATCACACGACTCTAATTTTAGAAGACTTCTTTTTTGGTAAACCAAAATTTATTGTATGTCGCTACAGAAATAATAATAATAATAAGAGTAATAATAATAATAATAATAATAATAATAATAATAATAATAATAATAATAATAATAATAATAAAACAATAAAATGATAATTTAAGCCTTTTGCTGCAAATAATGTATTTAATGAAAGAATTTTCGACTATACGATAGTCCTTGTCAATCTCCTGGAATTTAGCAATGTTCTTCTTCAAAATACCCTTCAATCTTTCTTTTATTTCCTTTCTCTTAATTCTCATTGGTTGTAAATATAATGAATTGTTTTACTAAAAACTTTTAAAATTTTTTTATAATTTTTACATTTAAATTTCAAAATGACACAAACTAAAAATTTTTAAATTTTTTACAGCTTCTATAATTAGCTTCTAGAAGCCTAATAAAATATTTGAAAATATTTTAAATAAAGCCTCCAATAACTACTTATATATGCTATTTAAATATTTCAATAAATGTGGTCAATTTTGATTTTCAAACCCTATTTTTTAAAATTTTTTTCTATATTATTCTAATTATTACTTTTTTAATTTATTCTATTTTTTTTTAATTTCTTTATATATTGTCAGTTATTCTCAAAGTCAATGACAACAGATCAAATTCATGATTTCATTGATTTCTTCTTTAGTGTTGATCTTTGGCTGTCTGTTTATGATGAGAATTGCTTCTTTGATTCTGACATTTTTCTTTTGGATGTTTCCATTAGCTATGATTTCTATTGAAATATTTTTTCTTTCCTCTGTTGGCTGACACTGCCGGAGATGTCTGCCCAACGAGGATGTTCCACCAGGATCTAGATGTTCTTTAACTCTTTGGTGCAATGTCCTGAGGGTACTTCCAATGTAGATTTCATTGCATACATTGCACGTGATGCAATAGACGATGTTTTTTCTAAAGCACATATCTTTCGGTGTCTGGCAGTTTTTCATTGTGCAATTGTTTTCTCTATTTATGTTGCCTGCCAGAGCCCTTCTCAATGTCCAAGATTTATGTGCTATCCGAATTGGAAGACCGGTACGTTTAAGTTCTTTCAGGATCTTGAAGTCGAGTATGTCACTGATGAATGGGATATTCAGATAGAAATATTTCTGATTCTTTTGTGTTAATTCCCTAGATCTTCTTGGGGTAGAATTCATTTTTTCAATGTCCTCACCTTGGTATCCGTTTCGGTGTAGGATTTTATTGAAATTTGATTGCTCTTTAAAGTTTTCGTTTTTCTCCGTGCATCGATTGGCTATTCTTTGTTTCTCGTTTCTTATGACATGTACTTTCTGTAAGTATGGAAGCGCTGATCTTTGGTGCATAAATATTTCTTTGCGAGCTGGTTTTTTGTAGAACCCGTATGTTGGAGTATTTCTTCTATTTTGATTCTTAAATCCAATAAATTGAGGGATCCATCTTCTTCCGGATATTCGATTTCGAACTTAATATCTTGATGAGCCGCATTGAATGTATGAAATATTTCCTCCGCTTCTTTTCTGTTTTGGTCGTGATGAAGATATCATCTACATATCTTGCATAGAAACCGATGGGTTGTATGGTCCTCAGTGTCTGTCGTTCGAGGTTATCCATAAAGATGATTGCTAGCAGTCCTATATGCTAGAACCCATAGGCAGACCTTTAACTTGTTTATAGATATTTTGTTCAAAGGTAAAATAGGTGTTCTCGAGGATAACAGTAAGTAGTTTGGTGATATTCTCGATATTCATTTCCTTTATTAACAAGTTGCTTTCTCTTAATGTTCTTTTCTAAACATTGAATAGCCTCTGTTGGTTCGATAGATGTGTATAGTGATACGACATCAAGACTAAATGGGTATTGGAATTCTCTATGACAAGTCATGTTATTATTTAGTCTTGTCATGAGGCAGTCGATGCTTTGAAGATGGTGTGGTATCGTGTCCAATAAAGGTTTCAAGATCTTTGCAAGGAGCCAACTTGTTTTAGTTGTTGGTCCATTTTTGTTGGATACTATAGGTCTAATTTTGATACCAGGACCCTCTTTGTGAGTTTTAATTAGGTGGTAGAAGTTAGGAAGATCAGAATTTTTTGTGACGAAGCTGTTGGTTATTCTGTTGTTGAGCCTCATTTCCAAAGCTATGGCTTTCCATACTTTGTTGATCTTCATTTCGATGGTGTTTGGTGACATGCGGCTGACTTTCTTGTATGTTTTCGATGTTGCCGAGGTGTTCGTAACCAGCTTCACAGTAACGATTCTTCTCTATAATGCAAAATTCTCCCCCCTTGTCACTTGGTAAGTAAACGTACGGTTTCTTTTTAAGGGATTTTAATATTGCCTGTTCGTCTTTCGTTAGGTTTGAGAGATATGGTTTTCTTCTTTCCTTCTCAACTACTCCATGATTTTGCGACAGACCTTTGAGAGTGGTTGAATCTAATTCTGCATCAGGATTTGGTGATAGAGTTTATCTGTGTTTATGTATACTGGGAGCTGGTTTTCGCTATTTTCATTTTCATGCGGTATTGTATTGTTCCATTTGATCTGGTACGCAATGCGACAAAGAGCTGTTTTGAAATTGAGGATGGCTGCTTCATCTATTTCTCTGTTTATACTGAACTTTGGTCCTAGTGAAAGTAATCCTTTTTCACCTTTTGGATAGACAATTTGTGAGGTCGGTTACTAGTTCTTTGTTCACTGTAATGCTTTCGTTTCCGTCCAGTGTTTCATTGTTCGTAACAAGGCCTGCATTTGAGCTCCTTTTTTCTCAAAAGGTGTTTGATTCTTTTGTCAAATCGCAAGGAATAATGTGCTTCTGCTGTCATGAAAGGATTGTCTTTGTACCCGTAGTATCAATTCTTTTGGGTGTTATTCAAATACGTTTTCAAAATGTTTTCTTGATTCTTTTGTTCCCGATGATTTTCTCCGTACATACTTCTAATTAAATTGTTAAAATATAATCTTTGATGTTTTTATTTCTCTTGATGTTTTGATCTTTGTTGAGAATCTGAGGTAAGTGGATGTTATCTATTGTTGTTGGAAAGATCTTTATTTCCTTACATCGGCGAAGGAAATTATTTGGCAGTATAATTTCGCAATTTTCTCGTTGATTCTAGCTAAATTCCGTATTTCTCAAGTATTTTGCCGGCTCAGGCCTTTTTGAAAGTATAAAATGATGATTGCTTGGTAGCAGCATTTATTATTTAAAACAATAAAATGATAATTTAAGCCTTTTGCTGCAAAGAATAATGTATTTAATCTTGAAAGAATTTCGACCTATACGATAGTCCTTGTCCAATCTCCTGGAATTTAGCAATGTTCTTCTTCAAAATACCCTTCAATCTTTCTTTTATTTCCTTTCTCTTAATTCTCATTGGTTGTAAATATAATGAATTGTTTACTAAAAACTTTTAAATTTTTTTTATAATTTTTACATTTAAAATTTCAAAATGACACAAACTAAAAATTTTTAAATTTTTTACAGCTTCTATAATTAGCTTCTAGAAGCCTAATAAAATATTTGAAAATATTTTAAATAAAGCCTCCAATAACTACTTATATATGCTATTTAAATATTTCAATAAATGTGTCCATTTTGATTTTCAAACCCTATTTTTTAAAATTTTTTTCTATATTATTCTAATATACTTTTAATTTATTCTAATTTTTTTTTTAATTTTCTTTATATATTGTCAGTTATTCTCAAAGTCATATGACAACAAGATCAAATTCATGATTTCATTGATTTCTTCTTTTAGTGTTGATCTTTGGCTGTCTGTTTATGATGAGAATTGCTTCTTTGATTCTGACATTTTTCTTTTGGATGTTTCCATTAGCTATGATTTCTATTGAAATATTTTTTCTTTCCTCTGTTGGCTGACACTGCCGGAGATGTCTGCCCACGAGGATGTTCCACCAGGATCTAGATGTTCTTTAACTCTTTGGTGCAATGTCCTGAGGGTACTTCCAATGTAGATTTCATTGCATACATTGCACGTGATGCATAGACGATGTTTTTTCTAAAGCACATATCTTTCGGTGTCTGGCAGTTTTTTCATTGTGCAATTGTTTTCTCTATTTATGTTTGCCTGCCAGAGCCCTTCTCAATGTCCAAGATTTATGTGCTATCCGAATGGAAGACCGGTACGTTTAAGTTCTTTCAGGATCTTGAAGTCGAGTATGTCACTGATGAATGGGATATTCAGATAGAAATATTTCTGATTCTTTGTGTTAATTCCCTAGATCTTCTTGGGGTAGAATTCATTTTTT
>CAUHTR010005801.1:0-13090 GCA_959609185.1 Schmidtea polychroa | reverse complement strand
TTTTGATCTTTAACAAATATGTTAAGAATACGGTTCAAACATATAAATATTCTAAATTAAATGACATTTCGATTATGTATATGAACACGAAGTTTTAGAGAAAATTGAGTTTAAAGAGATAATTAATACATTTATAAATAAAAAAATTAGAAAGAAAATATAAATAAATTAAAATCATTAAATAATACAATGTTCTTTTTATTTAAATTCAAATTACACTAAAATTATTATAAAGTGCCTAGGGGTGGAACATTCTTAAATCCGCCGCTGTTTGGTTCCATAATTTTTAAAATATTAATTTTTCGTCTGTAAGTTAATTTAATACAATGTTTCCCATCTATTAGTCTGACCTTTGCATTCAAAAGTGTTAATATTTCATTTAATAATATTAATTTTTCAGTCAATAGTACTTTCTTCATTTAAAATTACATATATCATATATTTATAATTAATTTAAATGAATTATAATACAAAATGACTTCACTGAAAGCATAAATGATCAAACAAGGCACAATAAAAAAAACATTTATTGTACTATATTATTTATTTCTGCAAAGTTAATTAGATATTACGTATTTTTACATTTAGCTATATTTTATCTATTGAATTAGGTAGAAGGAAATTATTTCATTATTTGTCAAAATATTAACAATTTTTAATAGATTTTGGAAATTCAGTATTTTAATAATAATAAATTTACGTATTTTTAGCTTTGCAGAAATAAATAATATAGTACAATATAAACACAACAATTAATTTGATCACTAGTTTGGTAATGTTTTTTATTATATGAATCTTGTAGTGAGAGAAAATTTATGACTCTGACAAAGGTAACAAAAGTGTTATCCAGTGTAACAACATTTTCAACTAACAGGAAATTTGCTGTGTTATCTATAGTATAAAATTTATTGATTTTTCTTAATTATAGAAAGTGTGATTAATTTTTGTTGGTCATTGTGCAATATATTATTGAAAATATTTAAAAAAATATTATTTAAATTATTAAATGTACCGAAATTACAATATGCAAATTCTAAATTATCAAATAACGAAATAAGGTTCAAGGTGTCTAGAAAAAAGTCTATAATATTACTACAAAAGTCAAGTCACCAGATGCGGATTCAGAAAAATAAGTTAAAATTAAACAATACATTTTTTAACAAAAATATTATTTATAACCATATATTAAACCATTATTAAAGAATTAATTTTTTTAAAATTTTCAAAATATTTCAATGCCACAGAATAATTCAAATTATATTTGCAAAAAATCTATGAAAAACTATAAAATAGCACTAATTCTTAACGAATTATTTTGAAATCTTTTCCTAAGACTAAGAAAAGAAATTTTTCATACGAATACGATTTTGTCTGCTACCTCGTTATCCATTTGATTTTCAATTATTCCAAAATTAATTATGCAGAAATCAACTCATTTCTCCATGTTTGATTCGATTTGGATTTGCATTGCCTTTCACATGCATTTTAAAGAAAAATTCGTTTTTTAATCCTCATCACAGAAAGGCGCAAAATAATTTAATAATCGCTAAATATATCGTAAAAATAAAAAGAAAATAAATTTATAAACTAAAAAAATAAATGAAATAATATTTTATTCAAAAACTAGTCAATACATTTGTGCCAAATAAATGGTAAAATTGGTAGCAATTTGTGCGTTAATTCATTGTTTTTAATTGGTTATTATTATATGAAACAAAATATAAAGAATTAATTGTATTAAAGTTAAAATAAACCAAATTGCTCTCAAAATTATAATTAATTACATTGAGGCTCAAAAGATCAACTATTATTTATGGGGATAAAATTTCTGAATTAATTTATTGTTTTAAACATTTTTGACAAATAATAAAATGATAATTTAAGCCTTTTGCTGCAAATAATGTATTTAATGAAAATATTTTCGACTATAAGATAGTCCTTGTCAATCTCCAGGAGATATTTTTGACAAATAAAATAAAATTAAATTAAAATATTCGAAGGGAATTGATGTTTGTAGAGACATACAATTAATTTGAACAAAGAATTTATTGTAAATAACATTGTTGAAGATCTTGACCATCATCAGAGATAGGCATTGTTAATAAGACGAAGGTTTCTGTCTCCTGCATTTCTGGCATATTTGATCCATTGATTTTGACTCGATTTGATGATTTTTCAACTTCTTCAGTAACTTCTGCAACTTCTTCAACTTGCTCAACTTCAGTGACAACTTCAGTGACTTTGTTAGACATGTTAGAAATTGATGATATTTTAAATTGAATTTGATTGATTATTTTCGAAAAAGTCCAAAGTAAATGATTATTTAAAAAATCGTTTTTAATTTTTTATTTTAATTTAATTAATTTAATAATATATTTTTAGTTCAATTATTAAATTGATAAAAGTGCTAGTTATCCGTTTAAATTAACTAAATATTCGATATAGTACGGTATGTTTTTATTTGTTGTTATGCCTCGTTGAAGGAAATAATGTTTGTTTATGTGTTTGCCAAATATAATTTCTACTAAGAAATATTTTGTAGTCTTCTGAGCTGTAGTATTTAATGTATATTTTATTTGTGGTAGTCCATCTTCCCAGTTTTTGTACAATTCATCAGAAATACAATACTGTATTCAATTTCGTATTGTTGGAAATTGTCTTTCTATCTGACCATGTGTCTGTTGATGATATGGACTCGAGAAATTTAAATTGATATTATGTTCAGTTGCCAGTAGTTTAAATTCCTTTGATTCAAAAAATTTCTCTCTATCGAAGTAGATTAAAAACTAATTAACTGTATAATTATTCTATTTAAATTTTAAATATTAAAATCTTTGGATAAATATTTAAAGTGATGTGTTAGAATGATTTAAATTTAGGTCGTAAATAAGTAAAATTACAAATAAATTTTATTTGTAAAATATAAATTTAAAATGAATTTAAGGCAAAAATAATTAAAATTAAAATTAAGATTTTAATTGTAAAATATGAATTTAAATAAAAAAATTAATTCGATTTGAATTTTAATATTGAATTCTTCTGATAAATTGTTTTGAGAATGTTTGATTTAAAGCCGAAAAGTTTGTTTAAATATTAAACACTATTGTAATAATTAATACAATTTGGAATATGAGTTAAATTACTGCAAATGTTTTTCAAAACAACTTAGAAGATGTTCTAGTAACATCTAACAAAAGAGAAATTTACTTGTTACATGATTTTGTCAACATACATTAATAGTACTACGAAATGTTTACTTTACTTTCAGATTTTAAAAAACGACTCTAAAAATTTTAAGTATTGTGGTTGTATTTTTTCCTATCCGTATTATATTCGTATCACTTTATTAGATTTACAATACATTTATCAAAGAATAACTCAAGTTGAAAAAATATATATCGATAACAGTCTCGAGTTATTTTTTTAATAACAACTCAATTTAAATACCTAATGAGCTAAACTATTAAAAAGACTTAGGTTTAATCAACTACTATTCTCAACTTCATCTGCTTCTTTTATGTTATTTTAAATTGAACCAATTATTTCATCCTTATCCGATAAGTCATCATGCGTTTTTTGTTCCAAATTACTCAGATTTACAATTGAACACGACATCTTTACTTCTAAATTAGCAACTATTTCCTACAGAAGGAATTTGATGCACCTTTACCAATAGCAAATTAAAAGTTTTCTTTGGATTTCAATAGAATGAGTTATAAATTTTAGAAAACAACCAACAAGTTTGATAAGAAATCAAATATATTAAAAATAAGGTTTTTATTTATAAATCTTTGCAATTCGTTATATTCTGTTTCAGTGATCCACTATTCAGGTTTCAAAGGATCTTGTCCCTTCACTTTGTATTGAAATTCTGGGCAAAAATTCTTTGAATACATCGAAAGAATTTAAAAACAGGCAGAATGTCACTTTTTAGCATATCATTTCAGACCAATGAAATAGTCTTACATATAAAATAAGGAATACATTTATACATTCTTCTTGTCGGCTGTGGACATTTGACAACAGATAGGTGGAGATTGTTTATAAAAATGATTAATTCAACAAATTCCGTACCTGGTGCACAATTAAATCATATAAATTTTACTTAGCCTCATTTGCATTATCATTTACATCGTACCTACAAAATTTCTGCACTCACAATCACTACAGAATATTGATTCATGCTGCAGACTCGAATCAGCAATGTTATTCTATTTTCATTTTAGAGAAAAATCATAAAAAAACCCACTGCAGATCAACTCCCACAAAATCTAAAGATAAAAAGATACATTTACTTGAGTAATTTTGCCCTGATTTTGTAGTTTGTATTTTTCCTACTAAATTATAATTGCCCTGTTCAATTCAGAAAGTTTCCTTTTATGTCTTTTTAAAGAATTTTTTGTTAGGCAACCCGCCCCCTCATCGTGCTGCAACCGGGAGCTACAAATCAGCCTAACAATTCTGTTTGTCTCTCATTTTATTCTTTAACTTATTTAACTATTTTAAACCCAAAAATGATTAAATAAATTTAACAAATTATTTTGAAATTTCTAAATTTATTATGCAAACAAAATGAATAAATATAACGATAAAATTTTATTAACCTATTAAATTAAGAGATTATTTATTGTTTTAATAGATAAAGAAATAATCATTAAGGTGAACTTTTCGAATACATTTCTAATTCATTCAAATTTAAAGATAGATTAACGAGCTAATTTAAGTATCCAATGAAATTCCCGATAATAAAGAGATACTAAAAATAGCAATGCCGACTAGCATACCAAATTCACCGTATTGAAACTCGAAATCTAAATTTTGAAGTTAGGAATTATCGGAGTAGAAACACACAAACTCAAGCATACATGCTGCACACTGAGTGAGCATTCAGCGATTGGAGTAGAAAAGAAAATGAATTTGTACTCGAAAATTGACTGTTAGTCAGTCGTTTGTTCTCTATCCAAACAGATGTAGATTTCACTGGGAAATTGGTGTGTTGCAAAGAAACATTCTCCGATTGTAATAAAATTATCTTGTTTCACATTAATAAAATATTTTATTGATAACTGAATTACCCATTGTTGTGCCAAATCAACATCATGAGTTCTGGTCCCTTCTGCCATGGGAGGGAGTAGCAGTGTTCCATGTAACGTATTAACCAGCTGTTCCAATGTCCATGTCAACAATAGCGACTCCAATAGTTCAATATTATCCCAGCGTGATATTATTGTTAATGATTTCATAACATCTGCTATGACTATGAATAAACGAACCAACGAACCGACAATTTATGAATCTAGAAATGTTTCAGTAACCGATGATTTTAATAACAACTCCGGTTTTTGTGGAATAGATTCTTTTAATGATTCGAGATCCGTGTTGAAGTCTGATCGATTGTTTGTTGGATATAACGATTCGAAGGATTTCTATCGTCGACGAGCTAGTCCAATGGAAATGCATCCGATTCGATTCTCACCGAATATTATTCATCCAGTTCAATCTGTCGTTCAAGCCACTCTTAATAGTGGTCTCACTCAAGAAGTTGTAATTGGAAACCATCTCGATTGTTCTTGCCCTCTGGTTTCTTATGGCCATGGTTATTTAAATTCCCGAGACCTGAAAAGTAGATGGCACCCTTTGCAAGAATGCTCATGTCCACATGAAGATGTTCATCGGGTCTTTGAAGAACCTTTCATGAAAGTAGCTCGAACTGTTGCACTTTTGCCACTGAGAGAAACTGATATACTCGATGACCTTGTTGATTCTACAAGCGAAAGTTCTGTTGAGTCTGCCTTTTATCCAAATAATTCTCGTTCCATCAACAGTTTGCGCGACGAACATATTCTTTTTGAAGCTCAAAGAAACTCCAGAAAAGATGACCAATATTATGTTGAAAAGAAATCTCCAAACCGACTTGGTGTACAGACCTCTGCCTCCATCACTTGCCATTCCCCAAGTTATATTAAAAACCAACTTCTCGCAAACACCACAGTTCCTACGGATTACTATACACACAGTTTAGATACTAGAAAAAAGTCTGCCAAAAAGAATATCGATCCGGAAATTGTAAGGTACTGTTCGGACGATGAATTATTTTCTCCAAAGGCTAGTGTAAGAGTTTTTGATCATCGACGAGATTCCATAATGCTAAATGGAAATGTCGCCTTCTTTAATAACGGCGATGGAGATGATGACAATCAACCATTTATTCAAGATATTGATAAAGTATTTGAACAAGCATTTTCCCAGTCTATTCTACCAAGACAAGCAACAGATTCGACAACCCCACCAATTTCAACAAAATCTTACTCTGACAGTAACAAAACACGAAATGATTCTTTTGAAGAAATCTCTTCCATAGATATTAAAATACCAGAAGAGCAGTTATTGAGAAATGATTCTTTAAGTCCTAATTACAACTTTGAAGCTAATGACGATAAATTATACAAAGTAGAAAGAGAAAGCCAATTAAATTACAAACAACTTGTTGACAACGAAGAGGAGCGATCGCAATTATTTTATGAAGAATATGAAGAGTATGAACAAGAAAATTCATCTTATGAAAAAAACGATCAGATATCGTGCTATTCTCAGGATAAAGAATCTTTGGTTTCGAAATACGAAGGCAATCAGGATATACGTGAATATACTGATGAAGATCAAAAATCAGAGAAATATAAATTCCAATCAGTTACAATGCCTGATTATGAGGATGAGGATCAAAAGTCCTTAGTAAATGAAGACGATAATCGAGAAATTGAAATATTTGAAAGTCAAAATAAACTTCAAAGAAATACCAATGACGAAATAAATTACGAGTCTGAGGATGAGTATGATTCGTTAGATTTACCAGAAAAGGATATTGAAAAGAGTTTTTCGGATTATGAAAATCTGGACAAAGATTCGGTAGTAGATGAAACTTCAAATCCTCCGGAATACTTCATAGATCCCATATATTCGGATTCCGAGAGCAACCCAGAATGTGAAATTGATGATTTGGTAAATGAAATACAAAATCAAAATTCTTCAAACATTATTGTTACTCACAATGACAGCGACGATCCTGAAGCCATTTACGCGAAAATCATAAAAAAACCGTCTTCTTTGAAAAATAATCCACTTGAAAATTATTATGATGATAATTATGAAAAAATGAATGAATCAATAGAGAATGTAGAACAGAAATCATTGGGAAACTTATCAGACAAAACCGGTGGCAGCAGTGGTGATACAGAAGGCCCATCAGACGATGTTTCTAAAATTTCCGATCTTTCAAATGTTGACAAAAGCACTTCATCTAAAACTGTATTAGAAGTTGAATATCTAGATTCTTACCCGAACAATCAGCCATCGCGAAAAATAGAGAGTGACAACGACGACATTTCTGAACAATATTACCGGCGTGGTCGAGGCTCTATTGTAGAATTCATCCAAGAGAGATCGCCGATCATTTCGCCTGTGCCTATGGATTCTGAAAACATGGATATTATAGTTATGTCTGCCGAAGAAATGAAACGACAGGAAGAAGTAGAAATTGAATATTCAAAAGATAAGGAAATTCCTAAGGAGTTAAATAAACCGGAAAATAAAATTAGAAATGAAATCCTAAAATTACCCGGGCCGAAATTTGCCAAAATAGTCCAGAAGCATTTTATACACGTAGACGACATTGTGAGTTGATGAATATCATTTATATACAATATTATTATAAGAACTTTTATTTCTTCCAATTTCACCACTGATTATTTTATCCATTGAATTGAAAAGAGAGTTTGAAGACTATAGATCAGTAATATATCGATGTTTGTTGATACTCACGAATTTTCGGCACTGCCTTTTTCAAGTGAATTCACTTGAAAAAGGCAGTGCCGAAAATTCGTGAGTATCAACAAACATCGATATATTACTGATTTATAGTCTTCAAACTCTCTTTTCAATTCAATTATATAAAATAATTATTATACGCTATTTAAAAATTTCAGTTGTAAATATTTTTAAAAATTAGCAAATTACATCTTTAATGTTGCTTATTTAGAGTAACAAATACAATTTCTTCAAATTGCAATTAAGAATTCATGATTAGCTATGTCAAATCACATCTTTTATTTGTAAATTTAAATGGAAAACTATCAATTATGTTTTAAAAGTAAATAAATATATCCTAAATACAAAATCCACGCAGTAAAACAAAACTCAACATCAAAATATTACTTCAGTTTAGCATCATGCATAATGCCTAATTTTTGATATTTTTAATATTATTTCGATTACTTCATTGACCTCTTTAACGTATGTGACTGATGTATTCATCATGGCAAATTCGTTTTTAGAAACACATTTGTATTGATTAGTTGAATATAAGTATGAATCATAAATCATAATGGATACGAAGGGTGTCAAATTTTTTCTTAGTGGCTATGACATATATACGCTCGCGCGACAAAAGTAACGTACCAGTGAAAACTGCACTTCTCAAATCGGCTCGTGCTGTCAAAGAGGTTAAATATATTAGTATACTAAATGCAAATCAGACGATAGAAATATAAAAATATGAAAATGTATCTTGATAAAACCTTTTATTATTTCAAACAAAAACGGCGAAGAATTCAAATAACCAATTTTTTAATATCGACGTAGAAAGATTTTCTTTTACTTTGTATTAATTAATATTAACAGAAATTATGTAAAAAAATTTCAACAACAATATCAGATTGCTGTGACTATACATATACTTATCATATCAGAAACTGATATTTATAAAACAATATATTATTTATTTATTTGTCATTATTCAAAATAATTTGTTTAACAGAAAATCGCAATTAATATTATTAAAGCATATATGCTTAAAATTGTAATATAGAAATTAAATTTAAATATTAAAACATTAAGTAAAATTGATTCAAATTTCTAGTTTATTATTATAAGAACTTTTTTTCCCAATTTCTCCACCTGATTTTTTCCCACTGTATTCATTAAAGAGCTTGAAGACTATAAATCAGTAAATATATCGATGTTTTGATATATTTAGTGATTTATAGTCTTCAAGCTTTTTAATAAATTCTATTTTATTTTCTATAACCAATGAATTTACTTAAATTGAAAATTTAATCACTAAAAGTAGAGTAAATATTGACATTTCGTAGAGATAAACTGTTTCCCTAACGTACCGTAAAAGTCAACTAATCTCGTTTTCTGCGGTAATCAACAGCAACAGTCCGCTATACCTGTTAAATGAATGAAAAACATTTGAAACAGCTTGACGCATAATTTGCTTTGAAAGATTTTTAAAATAAAAAAACATTTTTTAAAGTTAGTTTACGTTAAGACATTTCTTACTCATAGAATTTAAAAGAATAATTTACGTATAAAAGAGAAAATGAAGAGAAAATAGACAAATGTAATGTATTAATTGAAAATCATTTATTGTATCTTCATTAATTTTTAGATTATAGAACAACGTTTTATTTATTTGACATAAATTTTTAATAAATCCTTTATCAAGTATTTCTTTTTAAAAAAATTTGTTCTGTCTAAAAATTCGCGTCGAGTATAAAATAAACTAAATTTCTCTATAGTCTCAAAACAAATGAAGACAATGAAAATGAAAAATAAAAATAAATAAGTAATGGAAAGAATAAAAGTTTGTAATAATAAAGGAAAATAAATCAAATTATAACTACAAAAGAAAATTGCTGATTTATTGTTATCTAATAATAAACTTTCTTTATAAGCATTTTATTACTATGCCACTTCAAACTTGAATGGCGAATGTAAGCTTTCGGTGTTCCTGCTTTGAGAAATAAGTGATTATAGCTTCGAGAAACATTAGTATATTTTGTAATGAAAATTATTTATGTGACGAAGGGTAATTTATTAGAATTTTTCATTTGAAAATAGATATGACCTCATTTTCATATCCAGATATTCAACCTTCCTATGTTTCAGACGAAAATATCATTTGTACACAAAACGGTTGAAATCAAAACCTAAACATTTTATAAATAAGAAGTTTCTAGTGAAAAATAATGACTTCATAAATTTTAATAAATTATTAGAAAATATTAGAATGGCTAGTTTTTACTGAAAAAGATTTTGAGTTTATCTGTGTAACTAAGTTGGTTAACTAAGTTGGTTACTAAACAGATTTAAATAAATTAATATAAAAATAATTAAATATTATTTTAAATATTATTAATATATAACTGTTAATGAATGATTGGAGTTAATTGTTTAAATTATATTTATAAAAATTATACATTAATGGTTTTACCGTTTCTCACTTCCTTTTTGAAAAGAAACCTTTTTAAAACAAGAACCAATTTGTATAGAGCAACGGTGGGCAAATGCGGCTCTTTGATAATTGAATTTTTGATAATTGAATTTGAAAATTGAATTCGATTTTTTTATTTTGAAATTTTTTCAACTGAATTTTTAAAAAAAAATTTTTTGTTGCAATTGTATTTTCATGGTTAGTTCATTTTTACCTGTGTCACAAAATAGGTGTAAACAGAATTAAAATTTATAGTGTCATTCGATGGCGGTATTTAGAATCAAAATTTAATATTTCCTTATTACATTCTACCTTGTTTGATTCTTTTTATAAGCAATATTTAAATAATACATGTCTCACTACACTATATACCAGGGGTGGGCAAGTGCGGCTCTTTGATGAGCCATGTGGCTCTCTAGGACCTCATGCGTGCCCACCCTATACTATAGAGTATTATGATTTTTAAATTAGACGAAGTTTGAAAGGAAAATTGATAATTATGTTTGTAAATCCCCAAATTGAAACTGTGAATCATTTAAAAACACTTTCATATAGAAAGGCAAGTATATTCTCCAAAATGGCTTCATATTATGTATTGTTGAATCACAAATATATTTGTGACAAAAGTTTATAGCTATAATACGTTTGGGAGTTGACATTCATTTAAGTCAAAGGTGTTAAGTGGGTCCTATTTGTATTATTATATATTTCAATATAGAATAATTACCATTGTTGTTTTAAATAATAAATTTTGATTACCGTTATTTTGAATGAATGAAGTTAAACCTATAACTGGTAAAGGATCCAGTTATTGCCATCAGATCTAGAAAATATGCAAATATTTGAGAATCAAAGTGCAACTGTATTGTATTATTATTCATCATGGTGTTTAGCCATCCCAACTAATAGAGAGTCTCTAAAAATCTAGATTTATTATAATTTGATCATATGGCAATATTGCAAAATATGAAAATTTTCATTAATTAAAAAATAGGTGTTGCATCAACCACATTTATCCAAAATTAATACATTTGTATACAATGAGATTATGTATAAATATGAATTTTTATTGTAATATTTGGTTATTTCATACATTGACCATTTCTTTTACAATATAATATTATTATTAGTGATAATATTAATATTTATTTACCCAATTTCTTGATTCAATATCCCACTGATAATAGCTATAGAAACAAAACACCCATTAATTATGTCCCAATACATGTATGAATGGTTACCGAATTTTTATCATTACTTATTTCTTTGATATACATTAATTTAGTTTTTTTCTAGACAGATGGAACAAGACGACATGAAGATGGATTGGAGTGAGTATTTTATTACTCTTAAAATTATTAATAAAATTTTGTGTACTTATCGACTTTTAACTATAAAACTAAATCAGACACGTTCAATTTAATCGAAAATAGCTTAAAAAATTTGATTTTAAATTTTTATGGAAAATTATTCAATACTCAAATTGAGTTTGAGGTCAAAAATGATTTTAAAATATAGTAAAATATCTTTTTACACCTAATAAACAAAGAAATATTTTATTTTAAATTTAAGTTATTTTTAGCTAGTACTGATAAGAATAATTTTATATGTTATTGTAATTATAAATGTAAAAATAGACAGGGATAGGTTTAAAATCACAAACTCATTTTTAGGTAAAACATAATAAGTATGAGTGTTAAAAGAAAAAAATATTTATTAATATCTTGAGGTAAAAAGTTGTTGCTGTTTAGTTATTGGTAATTTCTGCAGTTTGTCTCATTTATATCAAGTGTTTTTTAGAATAATAATTGAATAAAACATTCATTATTTTGTGTAATATATAAATTTTATTCTTTAAATCATTTAATATAAATCAAATACATTTGTTATGTTATTTATAGTGATAACACCATGTTAGTAGGACTGCCTGGTAAATTATTGTTTCGTGGGATTATTAAACATAACTTTAAAATTTCGGATAAACAAAATACATTTCAATGCCCGTCAAAATTCATCAGTACAATAACAAGAAAACTGTTGTTTATTAACTACTGAACTTTAGTGAGATATAGATGTATATAATTGTATAATGAAACAAAAACCTAAAGTTATTCATCAATCCTTCTTTAAAGAAATTTAAAATCACAATTTAATTTTTCTCATTAAAACAAATTGATTTATATTAAAATTGTTTATTTGTGATAACAATTTCAATTTAAGTTATTTGCTGTTTACAATATACAATTATAGAGAATTTTGAAAGTTAGTCTAAATTAATAGGAAAAGTATTCCAAAAACAAATTCTAAGTTCTCCTTTTTCGCACAAGTTCCCTAAACATTTTGTTTTAGTGAATATAGCAAAGATTCATGTTGAATATAGTTAGGAATTTACACAACTATTAGCATTCTGATAAAATGGTAATGGTTGGCAATATTTTTCCAAATTTATTTTCAGTACGTAAAGTGAAGACATAAATCTAATTTATTTAAAATTAAATAGACAACAAATGTTAATGATGCTTCACTTATTCCTTTTACATTAGTGTCATTTTGTGGTATATAAATTCATAAATGCATTTTTGTTCTTCATTTAAAATTGGAAAATAAATTTCCCATTTACCAAATATAGACGTATAGTGTTGTCAGTTATTCGTTGAAGTTACAGTAAATTGTATTCTACATATAGTGATACTAGAGAAACGACATGTTACTATAGTAAAAGCTCAAAAATGTCGCTTTGACCGTTTTGGGCTTGGTAACGAATTGACCTACTCCATTGGTTTTACGTATCAACATAGTCCCATATTAATAACAGCA
>CAUHTR010005800.1:0-24675 GCA_959609185.1 Schmidtea polychroa | reverse complement strand
ATCGTTGCGACCCAACAATCCATACTCAAAACATTGAGGGACTATGGTCACGTTGAAAATACTTTATTCGAAAAGAAAAGGCGTTTCAAGTGAGATTCAATCAGAATATTTAGTACAATTTATTTGGGAATACAAAATTACAAAAAATAAGAGATTTAATGGGTTGTTGATCTTATTAAACCATTCCTGGTTCACGGATTAAAAATTATGGATTTTATTTAATTTTTGTGTAAGTTAATATTTTTTTAATTGCAGTGTTTTTAATTTTATAATTAAGTTATATGATTTATTAATTTAATTTATTACTTTATTTTTTAACATAGTAAATTACCATTAACATAGTGAAACTACCATCTACCGAAACTTTAGTTGTTTTTGCAAAGTTAAGACGAAGGTTGAGACTAGTGAATGAGGCAATCTTTACTAAGATAATCATTATTCCTAACTTCATGTTTTCGTTCTCTGTTACGCATGAATTTAATTGCTTTGCATTGGTTAATCCAAATATTTTCTTTGTCGGTTTTATTACATTTTCTCGATTCATTTAATATCTGCCAAAAAATATGTTACTTTGAAACGAAACCTAGTGAAAAATATGACAACCTCTCTCAAAAACCGCACCCATATTATCTGATTGTGAATACAACAAAAGTGACCCTTCGCTATAATACATAATATAAACCACCGCATCAGATCCCTCTAGCAAACTTACCGCCTACAGTACAGTAAACCTTTCGGTACTTCCGTGTTATCTTACCCCCAAAAATTAAATTATAAAATACAATTAAAATAACAATATAAAAAATGAGAGAATACATTATTGATGACGTTATTGAACATTATTGAACATGAATTTATTAAGGCTATCTGTGATTTATGTGATTATGTGAGTTTATGTGGCGCAAACGTGTTCTAAGCAACAGTGCCGATGTGTTCGACACTATTCTCAACGACATTATGGTTTTCTGGCCACCTGGATGACCATTTACAAACTCTTTACAAACATTTGCTGAGTTTGTAACTGTGATTTAGAAAATAAATATAATAATTATGTGTTCTTTTTTAATTTGATTTTTGGGAGTAAGATAACACGGAAGTACCAACCTTTCTCGAACTATGTCAATCGCTAGTTAGGGGTCATTTATTTATTAAGTAAGCAAAAATTCTGGATTTTGAAATCCTTTCCTTCCTGTTCCATATCGTAAATGATTAGACCAACTCCCATAAAGCATACAGCGTCTTTACCCCCCACTAAGTAGCCAACGTTTTTTAAGCGTGAAATTCTAAAATAATTAAATAATTTATAATAAAAATAATATTAATAATAAATAATACAATGTGTAAAGTGAGACAATGTAGTAAGAAAGTCATTGAGAAAAATCAACCAATCAATTGCTAAATATAAAATTACGTAATCCAAAAATCATGTGTGCAATTGTCACACCCAATATAATTATTTTTAGATAATAATTCCCAATCATTTATCCTCTCTCCTTTCTGTAATTGTTACATTGGAGTAATAATCTCTGCTCCAATGCAATTCAATAAATGTGTGTATGTTAAAAAGATTATGTGTGTATTTGTGATATGTGTGTGTGTGTATCACTGTCTCTGTGATCAAAATGAATGTCGTTTCTGTTGGATTTTAGTCAATTCAATACTCTACTTTACCTGATATATTATGCTATGTGGAGAATCATGTGACTCTATGAAATCCATTAATTTCTCGAAAAAAAGAAAACAAACACCGCCTTGGCTGGTGAGTTTAGTCTTGTTTCTGAAATTAATATTTGATTTTCTCTAATTCATTGATTTTACATAGGAATTATCTATTTTCTTTGGTTAGTCTGGTAAGGTTTTATATGGATATTTTAATTTATTGTTTATTATGGGCTTATATGGAATATATAATTATTTTGATTTATTTTAGAAATGTAGTTTTTTTAATAAATTTTAATAATATAATTCCGAATGAAAATATATATATGGTTTTTACATCTGACATTAAAATTTTAATTATTATTAAATATTAAATATGAATTATAAGTAAATTAGTTTATTAACATAATCAAATTAAATTAAATGAACAAAAATTCAAGGTTATGCTGTTAGATGAGAATTTCTATAATATTTATTCTATGGGCTGAATTAAATTTTTAGGTAGTTAGTAGCCCACTGCAACAATAGGGTGGGGGCTACCCCCGTTTGAAAATTGTTGCAACTTACATTTTTTGCTATTTTTTGATTACATAATTGTTTCAGTGGGCTACACGTTTTTTCTGGTATTTTCAATTTAAAAATTTTTTTTTCAATACAAAAAAATTTTTCACAGACTATAATGAGGGGGTTTCGATGGAACCTGAGAATTTCAATAGAAAAAGGGTTCTCGCTAAAAAGGCCAAGGATTTTTCAGACTATATTGAAGGGGTCTCCTTGGTCCTGAGAATTTCGATACAAATTTGAATTACCGTTAAAAAAGCAATGATATTTCTAATTAAATTAAGGTGGGTCTCCTTGGTTTTGAAAATTTCAATACAAATTTCAATTTCCGTTAAAAAAGACAAGGATTTTTCAGACTATAGTGAGGGGGTCTCCTTGATCCTGGGATTTTCAATAGAAAAAGGTGGTCTTCAATAAAAAAACATAGAATTTCCAAGTAAATTAAAGTGGGTCACCATTGACCTGGGATTTTCAATACATTTAGATAGGCTCTATAGAAAAAAGGCCAAGATTTTCCGACTATAGTGAAGAGCTCTCGATGGAACCTGAGAATTTCAATACAAAAAATGGATCTCGCCAAAAAGCCAAGGATTTCTCTGACTACAGTGAGGGGGTCTCCTTTGTCCTGGGATTTTCAATACAAAAAATGGTTCTCGCTAAAAAGCCAAGGATTTCTCTGACTACAGTGAGGGGGTCTCCTTTGTCCTGGGATTTTCAATACAAAAAATGGTTCTCGCTAAAAAGCCAAGGATTTCTCTGACTACAGTGAGGGGGTCTCCTTTGTCCTGGGATTTTCAATACAAAAAGATGGTTTACACTAAAAAAGCACGGTAATTTAAGGTCTCAGGATATTTTCAATAGAAAAAGGCGGTTTTCAATAAAAAGACC
This sequence comes from Schmidtea polychroa, assembly GCA_959609185.1. NCBI lineage: Eukaryota > Metazoa > Platyhelminthes > Tricladida > Dugesiidae > Schmidtea > Schmidtea polychroa. The sequence continues at coordinate 21,567 of CAUHTR010005800.1, read as the reverse complement.
AAGAATAATTCAGTTTTATTTTTTTAATTATATATTGATAATTTTAATAAATAATTGGCTTACTGGAAGGAATATTAAATTGAGTTGAGACTGTCTGTAATCAAAATATCTTTTACTTATATCATAAACAGGAGTAAGCATAACACGTTCACTACTATGGCCTTAGTTTAAAAATTGTGACTCATGGAAACGAATCGGTGAAAAGGAAATATTTAGTCACGGCAAAGTTTAATATACAAATAAACACCCGTTTCGTGATTACTGTTATAGAAATTATATTGCTACAGGACTTATATTTCATAATAAGGAATAACCACCATTTTTTGAATCAGAATATGTTTTAATTATTTAAACAAAGTTCTCTATTGTGACGATAAAAAATACACATAGTACATCTTGACTATCTAAATACAAACTAGCAAACCTTATGATTTCTGTAGATAATATTCATATTGATACTGTAAGCACAACTTTCCTCAAAAATTTGATTTGAAATGAGCGCAGTTCTAGTTAAATGTAGGGCCTACAAATTTCACAAAATTACGCAACTGGGGTGAGAATAGTTAGTTGTTTGTTTGGACCACTTAAGTATTTAAATCCTACGTCTTTGAATTTCTCCTTATGAATCCTTATAAGATAGACCAAAGTAAGTCAGTACAGTGAATGAATATTCGGTTCATTACAGAAAAGGAAAAACTTGTTTTTCATATGAACCTTTCTGTTTGAAATTTATTTAAATTTGTATGTGAGACTTGTCGGGGGAGTCGCAAAAAACGCAAAGAATTCATTATGTATTCATAATTAATATTTAATAAATAAAAAAAAATTCTAATGTCTTACAAAAACTATCATATTTCGACAAAGATATAATTATTCTGACACTCTGATAAAAATTCTGATAAGTCATCAACACTTTCCTATATGTACCTATAAGTATATTAATTACACAAAATTTTACTTATCCAATAACTAAATAATGATAATTATTTCATCCGGTTTCATGGAATAACGCCATCTATAATATAAAATACCAACAAGCTCATAAAAAGTTTGTTGATTTTGGCTTTTTCATAGAACGATGTTGTTTAACTAAGAAAAATCAAAACTGGTAGAAGAAAGTTTAAACACAAATAGTACGCGTAGTAAAAAATGTATACAAATTTTCTGTAATTATTTGAAAAGAAAATATAATAAAAATAATAAAAATAAAAAAACTTTGAATCTATTTCTTTTTTGAGCTGTCGAAAAAATAAAAAAATAATATTGCAAATGACAAGGACTACTTTCATCTTGAAAGGTCATTAGGATTACCCAACAATTAACAAATATAAGAATATAATAATTATTTGGTTTGTATCACCGATTCTGTCCTAAATGTTGTAAAAATATAATTTTAAAAGAATAATTTGATAAAAATAATTTTAAGTTTAAAATTTTTGATACTTGCTTTAAATTGTAATAAATAAATTCATAAATTCTTCTTTTTTTGAAAATGAATGAGTCATGTAGTTGGTATACGCACTATTAAATATAAAAAAGGACGTTATTCCACAAAATGTTTTATTTGTAAATTAGGTACTTCCGTGTTATCTTACCCCCAAAAATTAAATTATAAAATACAATTAAAATAACAATATAAAAAATGAGAGAATACATTATTGATGACGTTATTGAACATTATTGAACATGAATTTATTAAGGCTATCAGCGTTAGTAAATGACAAAGCCAGTGCTGTGCAGTTTTTGCAGCAACATGGAATTTTGCACAACCCGCGTATTTGTAGCAATAATCACGCCATGACTTTGTCACTTAATGACCATCACGACCGCTGGCGTTGTAAGAAACGTGAATGCCGGGAAGATGTACAAGTTCGACGAGGAACATGGCTACAAGGCTCCAAATTGCCTTTCAGACAAATTCTACTGTTCATTTATTGTTGGTCGAAGCAGTTGACAAGTATTAATTTCTGCGAAAATGAACTAGATATTGGCGAAAGCTGTGTCGTTGACTGGAACATGTATCTCCGTGAGGTCTGTGCAAATACATTACTGGTTAATTCAATGATAATTGGAGGTCCTAACACAACAGTTGAAATAGATGAAAGTTTATTTTCACGGCGCAAAAACCAAGTCGGTCGTGTGTTTCTCCAAAAATTGGTTTTTGGTGGTATCTGTAAAGAAACTGGTGATTGTTTTTTGTACACTGTCCCAGATCGAACTGCAGCTACTTTAATGCCAATAATAACTCAGTCTATTGCACCAGGGAGTAACATCGTATCGGACGAGTGGAGGGCGTACGCTGGAATTGCTGAGAGACCAGGACAAGGTTACACACACAGCACCGTTAACCATTCACAAAATTTTGTAAACCCTGTTACCGGTGCCCACACACAAACAATTGAGAGAACGTGGAGGGCGGCAAAGGAAAGGAACAAACGACAAAATGGAACTCATAGACAGATGATTGACTCGTACATGTGCGAGTTTATGTGGCGTAAACGTGGTCTAAGCAACAGTGCCGATGTGTTCGACACTATTCTCAACGACATTGTGGTTTTCTGGCCACCTGGATGACCATTTACAAACTCTTTACAAACATTTGCTGAGTTTGTAACTGTGATTTAGAAAATAAATATAATAATTATATGTGTTCTTTTTAATTTAATTTTTGGGGGTAAGATAACACGGAAGTACCGTAAATTACTTTGCACTCATCTTTCAATAAATAATTTATGAACATTTCCATTACAATCCAGGTTGCTTTTTCAAATTATCTAAAATAGATTCTCAATTATCAAGGGTTTTTATAACCTAGACAATAAAGAATTCGAATTTTCGAAATATTAAGTGCATGAAATGTAGAAATAATTTTTCACCCAAATATGTAAAAAAATATATATTAAAGTTTTTGTATTAGGATTTTTTAAGGATTTTATTTTTCCCTACCCCTACAGAATACATTTGTTTTATTAATTAATTAATTAGTTTGTATTTTTTAAACAACATTGTTGAAATATCCTCCAATCGATTTTAAATTATTAAATTTGAATTCATCTGTTCAACTGCTACTTGCCCATTCTATTTCCTTCAAAAAATATTAATTTTCAATTTTTTTTTATTTTGTACTTTAATTTATTTTTTGAATTTAGTTACATTTAAATTTATAATTTTATGCGTTAAACACAATTTTCCGTAGACTTAATTTTTTTGTACCTTTTGCATAATACTATAAAACGCGCTGTAAAATTGTAATTTATAAAACTTCCGGAGTAATCTTCTTTCATACCTCCTCTTTGTTTAAAACTCTGGATTGGAATAAATTTTTTATTTATTGTAATTTTCTTGTCCTCCACTGTTATTTAGACAAAAGAACAATCCAAACACATCTTCATTATTAATATTGATAGTAAATCATTCAGCCATTAGGCTAGGTAGTTTATTATTCATTCAATTTCGATTTAAATCCCTGTCATCAGATCCCGGCTTGCAATGTTTCTGACAGAAATAAATTTTATTTCCTTAAATCTGTTAATTATGTTGTCATTTCTGAAGGAACTTTCCATTTTAGGTATCTCTGTTTTAATGAAATTATAAAGTATTATTAATGAAATTTGATATTTAGGTATTGCGGGGCCCTAAGGACAAAATATTTTGGGCAATCCAAAAAAGTTTAATTTTAAAAGATTTTAAAAATACACTTATTGTTATTTCTTTTTATATAATAAATATAAATACATGTGACAAAAAAAATTGACTAACAAAGTTAAAAAATAAATAAATTTTAATTATAAGAAAGCGCCAAACAAACATTCTTTTCACGATATATTTCGACAGTTTTCCAGTCATCAGTCAGGTAGGATATAATAACTATATAAATTAAGGATTTTTAAACAAAATTTATTAATTGCATTAATTATTAATTATATAAAAAAAGTTTTTTAATAAAACTATTTCATTCTTTTAAAAATTATAATTAAAATTATATATTATTTTTTGAAATTGCAAAATTTAGAATTAAAAATATATATTAAAATATATATTGATATTACTGATTTAAATACATTAATTCACATCGAAATCATTAAAAAATTTTTATTTAATTTTGAAGGTGGAAATTTGGTCAATTATATCGATGAAGCATAGAGCTTTATTCTTTTATAATTTTTTATTCTTTCTAGTTTACTGAACGTTCGTTCTCCAGTGCAGTTCGATATCATTAAACTAAATGAAAACAAAATATAGAAACTAACATATTTCGATGTATTTGATATAAATGTAAATAAATCCAGATGCAAAGACTTACATAAATTATAACAACTAGCTGTTAGTTAGGTTATAAACCTCAACGAGAAGCTAATGTAAGTGACTGGTAATCCACCTTAACTCAAAAGTAGCAGTTCTTTGTAATGCCACGAGGGCGCTGTCAAACCTTTCCTCGAAGCCGCGGATCAGTGGCGTTTCTATTTACTTTTTATTTTATGTCTAGGCGCTAAGCTTCTGTTGAATCATTATGTCGGGATTTAAGTCTTGTATTTTGTCAAATAAAATCTAAAGTAATTGGACATCCTTTCTTCTGGAAATTTCGGAATTATTTTCCGGCCTCCCGATAGATGGAGGTCTCTAAGCAACGTCGTATTTTGCTTTTACGTAAATCCTACCCTGGATACAGGCTACACCTTAATAACGCCTGACTTAAATGACATTTTTAAAATTTCCTTTTACTTTTTTTATAAATAATTTAATTTTTTCATAATTTCAAAGTCTCATAAAACACGGAACCTATTAACTCCAATGTTTGACAGTTGCCTGTATATCATCTTCATGTCATCAATACTGAATGTCTAAACCAAAATTTCATTAATTACAAATTACTTTAATAAATTTTAAAATTAAATTTAAAATTTTTAATTTAAATGGATTGTTGATAAATTAAAAATCATAAAAAATTTTCAAAATGTATTCTCAGTAATTTTTTTTACCGCCCAGATTCAATGTAATTGAGTAAACACTGTAACAATTGTAGGAGCTTGTATAATACAATATTTTACATCCACTTAAAAAATATTTAAATACAAGAATTCAGAACCTGATAAAAACGGCTTGAATGCAGACATTACACCCGTTTGCAGTGAACAAACGCATCTATGATGTTAAAAAATCAATACGTGTATATTATATAAACATACAAACTTACCTGTGTGTTGATTTTTAGCGTTGCAATGAATAAACGCATTTAATATAGAAAGTGAGAAATTGGTAGAAAAAATAAACTGACACACACAAACATAACACATAGTAAAAAATGCATGCAAAAATTCGATATGTAGAGTCGTTGTAACTAATAAACGAGCTTTAATCATTTAATCATTTACAGACATTTTTAGAATTTTTTAGAAAACATGACAGAAAAAATTTTAACGAAGATTTCGAAAACTCAACTTTGAGTTGTATAGATAATAAAGACATTATATTTCGAAAGATTTATCTTTAATTCTTAATAAATTTAATAGTTTTTTAGTATTTCACATTAACCCTGAAATTTCAAATTTGTCGTCTCATGTTGATGTTGGGGAAAAAATAGAAATTAAATTAACATTTCTATAGAATTTCAGAACTTAACAAAATCAGATTATTCAATGCAGTGGAAAATGGGGAAGATTTTTATAATTTCGGGCGATTATTAGGAATTCGCAAAGAATCAATCCGAAATATAATTTACAAATATAAATAATTTGGAGAAATAACCACAGGAATACGAGATGGCAGCAATCAAATAAATTACTAGATTATGTGGAAATAAAACTTCTATGCATAACTTCAAGAAATGCAACAAATGATGCAACAAAATGGTATTGCTATTTTCAACACATCCACCGTTTTTTCCTAAATGCTGTAAAAAAATAGATATATTTTGAGAATTAATAAATTCTATTTGTTACTTAATTACTTTAAAAAATAATAAAACTCATTATATTGAAGTAATTCCAAATTTTTATTAATAAACATCTAAAAATCCTGAAAAATTAATTAAATTAATTAATATTAAAAAATGTTGATAAAAATTATTATTTAAGAGCTTGAATAATGATCTCATATCTATATGGATCAAAATCCAAGCCTTAAAGTTTACTTTAAAATATAAAAAATTACTTGAAAGTCATTTCTAAAATGGCTAAATGCAAATAGCTAAAATAGCTAAATACACCTAAATCGGAAATATAAATGAATACATGTAGTTAAATTAACTATTTCATCAGAAATAATAACGCATCTTTATTTGGTTGTACACACCAACCCATATTATAGATGCGTTTATTCAGTGCAAACGGGTGTATTATAATTAGGAATTGCATCGCTGTATATAAGTATATTCTAAAAAGGCATATAGTGAATAAAAAAAGATATATGGACTAGCTCGAGAGCTCTTTGATACATACACATAGGAGAAAGTGTATGAAAATGAGATTTTGCGCACATAATAGATGGATGGTCCAATAATTTCTGTGTTTTCTATATTATAAATTCATTAGTTTTTATTAAACTCTTAGTTGTATTTCAAATTTTTCAAGTCTCTTAAATCTTTGCTCTTGATAATTACTTTTTAATGTTATATCGAGTCCGGGTCGTCATTCGAGACCATAAAACCTCATTTTTGTTATATTATAGATCAATATTTAGAACAATATGAAACACAATATAAAACAAATGAAGATAGAAATTAAAAAAAGATCATTGGTGAAAAAATTAGATATTGCAATAAATTCCGCTTGAAAGATCCTTCGTATCAGTTGTAGATATAAAATGTTTAACAAAAATATTATTCTAAGTTAATAATTATAAATGAAATTATTTTTCCTATTGCAAATATGAAATTAAATTGAAATTTGTACTATAATTACTAAATGAGAGATTTTAAATTGAAACTTGACTTCCTGAAACTGTTTACAATAGAACTTGAATTGGTATGATAGATAAGGATCACTGAATATTTACGACATTATAAGCATGGCGACCCCTGTACTAGGATGGATAAGATTGGTAGATAAGAATATTCCTGATGGGTTATGCGTAATAATTGCCAATATTTTTAACCAATATAATAATTTATAAGTTTAAAAAATGAGAACGATTACTCTACTATAAACCTGGCTGTGTTATATAGTGGTACAAATATGAAGGGTGGGGGTGAGGAGTCGTTAATATCTTGAAAATACTACTAAAGTTTAATTATCAATGATAATTACAGCAAGGCTGATATCTTTTTATGCATACGTTCAGCAATATCAGGAAATATATCAGCAATATCGAACCACCTGATAAAACTGTATTGCTAAATAAATCTTTACGAATATCTACATCGCATTTCATCATATTTTAATTGATCGTCTGATGAATACCAACAATTTGCATTTCCAAGAATGACTGCAGAAACAAAACTTCTGGACATCTGAATATTTCATTTCCAATGGTAATAACTTGACCATCTGGTGGTAAATAACTTTTTTTAAGTAATAATAGAGAGGCGGTAGTTTGCATTTCTTGCCCAAAAATAAGAGCAACGTAACACAGTTTTTTTTAATATCTCCACCAATTTCTCTTTCGGAAGTAATTGTAAAACTGTATCCTCTGTCTGCCATAATTTTCATTGGACACTGAGTTAAGTCTCTTCCGTTCAAATCTATTTAGCGAATTGCACGACCCAACGCATAATTTTCATAAATTACGTAGAATGTGTCCCACTATCTCCGGAGTCTCTCTTAAACAGAGCCCCATCACCAACATAAGCATCAAAGAATTTCGACAATCTTTTAAAACTCATAAATTTCACAACTTTTATTTTAAAACTTTCACAAAAATCTTTAATTTCCAAAAAAAACTCGAATCATCTAGAAAACTAAAACTAGAATTGGTTTGACCAAACAAAAATTAAAACCTGCTATTCCAAAATTCTAAAAATAATGCATTGCTATTATTATTTTTTTAAACTTTATCAACAAGTATTGCAGAAAATGGTATTGAAATGATAATTATTTCTTCTAATACCTCTTGTCATAAAATTCAATGTTATTCATAATAACACGCTGCATTCAGTGATGTATTGAGGGGGAAACGTGGTGGAACGACGTTACGGCATCTTTTTTCGAAAACGGAACGCCTTCCGGTACTTTTTTTAGTAGTCATTTTTTAATTTCAAATGAAAGTTATATTTTAAATTTGCGAATTTGCAAGACAATTTCAAAAAATATGTTAATTAATAGAAAATTTATCTTGCTTTTTGTGTCTTGTTTCTTTTCCCTTTTAAATCAAATAAACATCATGTGTTCTGTGTTGGTTATTCTACATACCATACTACTAAACTATTAACTTCAACAGCAAGGAAAACAATAGTTGGCTTAAAATAAGATGATCTCCGAAAAACTTTAGGAATCTGCTTGTGGAAAGTCGCGGACTATTTTTTTGCTCTTACCACGAGTACCGTTACTTCTTATTTTACCATTATACTACTGGCTGCATTCGATAATATAAGAATTTTGAGCACTTTCATTTTCAGAGTTAAGGTTTCTCTCAGAGTCCAATAACAATTTAAAATTTTTAAATAAATTAATATTTATCTTTTTTCACAAAGTTCAAGGAGATTCAAATATATATATAACTGATTTATAGTCTTCAAACTCTCTTTTTAATAAATTCAATGGAAAAAATAATCAGTGGTGAAATTGGAAGAAATAAAAAACAAAAGTTCTTATAATATATATATATTTACAATTTAAAATTCAATTCAATTAATTTTCATTTTAAATTTATAAATTATTATTTAATATTTAATTTTTAAATTTCCATTCTTTCCTATTCCTAATAGACTTTAAAATCTGTTCTTCATATTAAAATCTGGTTAATGTAGATATCATTTAATATTTTTCAAAAGATCAAATTTAGCATTTAACAATGAAATAATTTTAAAAATTTTTTTAAAATTTAATAATGTACAAAACTCAACTCACAATTTAAACAAAAACTAAGTAAAATTTAATTTTTTTGAGAAATCTTTTACAACATAATATCTTTTCAGTTAAAACAATTTAAACGATCCTTCGAATCTCTATATGCAACAAACAAAAAGTCAAAGTTGTCTAATGCGGAAAGTAAAAGTTCCAGTTATCCGTCAATACCGGAAATGATTTATCTGCCTCCCAGAGAGCAAATAAACTCTCCATCGGCAGCAGTGCCAAAGAATGTGTCTTCAAATACTAAAAACCCAAATTTTAATAGTTCTTTTAAAGTTTCTGCATCAAAAAGTGCATCTAATGGAAATTTATCAAACTATTATAGTCATAATAAAACTCCGGAGAAATATTTTTCACCTTTAAATTCTAATTGGAAAGCTGTGGATACGGTTGCCAAAGTCAAGCGAGGAAGATCCGTAGTTAATTTGCGAATGAAAGACAGTCCTTCAACCGAAAGACCTTGTGAATTTGATGAAAATTTGGATTATGATGAAAATTTCAAAGTCAAAGAAAAAAGAAAATTCAGCAAGAAATTCCTTAAAAGCAAATTAGCTAAACTTTTTAAATCTTCAAATAAACTGATTCAAGAACCATTTATTACGAACAATAAGCACGATAGGAATTCATTTGATGGAGATAAGGGTACCGATGTGCCAACTGAACAACCGAATGATGCGTTGAGAAATTTATCTTTCACCGCAGCAATGATGGCTAAGGAAGCCAAGCAAATCAAAACTGACCATCCTAAAATTGTAAGTTCAAATACTTTTTATAAATAAATAATATTAAATCTTATTATTATTATTGATAATTTTAGGAAGGGAATGGGTTTATTTATGCTAGGCAATAAATGTTTCTACAGTATTTTCCATCTTAAATGTGGTTCAAAGGCTATTTTGATAATATCTAGTAAAAAATAACGATTGTAATGTAATGTTCAATGTTATTTCTAATGGCAGATTTGTTTCGAGTTTATTTGCATTAGTGATTTTAGTGACTTCGCAATCCGACCACATAATTTTTTACCATTTTGCTGCCAAGCAACATAATGAACTCCGCTTTCATCAAATGCAAATGAATATTTTTAATATTTTATAAGCTTAGGCGTTCGAAAAACTTTTATCATCTTTGTGGCGTCAAATAAGTTGATTCAAGTGGAAACGACTAAATGAATGTGCGACTTAGTCAATCACGCTACAAATGTGAAACTGTTTGGATGAAAATTTCGGTTGCTCGATAATTTTTAGTGAACTGTTTTCTTCTTAGAATCTAGGTCCATCAAATCTTCATTATTAATTTCATCGTTATGTGAGGCTAGCAATTCATCAATATCCTTCTCATGTATCCCTTCGAAGTTGGACTATAGCGAAATTAGCACTATCGACCCGAACACAGATATATAATTGTCTTCTTCAGTGGCACAATCATTTATTTTTCGGTCAACACATTATGGCCAAATTTTGGATGACAATAAATAATTAAATTATTAAATTAAATTAAAATACTTAAGAAAACGAATATTGATGATCTGATTATTATTATTCAGAAATTCTCTATGTTGTTTTATTAAATGGAACCAAGTGAGATTTTGAATTTAAATAAATATTATATCAACAAACTTGGTCTTATTTTTAGCAGTGATAATTTACAATAGTCAATTCAATTCATAGACTTTCTTTGACTATGGTAAAGAATTCAGGGAAACAATAATTAATTTTAAATTAATATATATTCCATGGACATTTTGGAAAAGTTTAATATCCATGATGATATAAAAATTTGAGACTGTTTTTTTTTAAAATGGATTTTTAAAAAAATAATTTTATTTGTGAAAAGAACAAATTAAAAGTACAAAAAAGAACAAAAGGAATTCCTCATAAAACTCATTATAAATTCAATCATTTAAAGAATTTTTTTTATTAATTAATTAATCTATTAATTATTTAATATCTTATTTTTGTATCTCTGAATTCTTTGCCATAGCCAATGGAATATTTATTTAAATTATTTCATTTATTTTTTAATTAAATTTAAAAGGTGTTTATTTACAGCTAGAATGTCAAACGGAAGTCCTTTACAGGGTCAAAGAAAAGAAAGAAAATAAATTCAAACCCCCAGGAAATGTAAATTTAATTTTTAAATATGTAAAAGCTAAAAAATTAAGAATGTCATATTTAAATATTTTAATTCATAACGAGATATTTTACCAAAATATACGAGTTAGCAATTTATGAATAAATTGACAGATTCTATATTGGAATGAATGATAATATGAGTATAATAAGGAAATTTAATGGACAAAGTTATATTAATCAAAGGATAGAAAAAAATTAAATTCAGTAAATATATTTAAAATATTTACACTCCATACATTGTCATAATTTAACGAAAATTAATATATAAAAAAATATGTAAATTAAATTTTAACTGGTTAGTAGTGGCTATAGGGGCGCCCGTGTCCATATGGACACTCTGAGTTTAGGTATACATTATGGTAATTATAAACATTTTTTACTATCACTAATTATAGCAATGTAGACTACACATATTTATGATTCATGTAATGAAAGAAACATTATTCTAGAAATTAATTTTAATGGATAAAAATACTAAAAATTCGAATCCATTTCTTTCTTCAGTAAAATAAAGTCACACTTTGACAATAAATATCTTTTTTGTTGAGTTAATCAGAGCACGAAAAACAAAGCAACCTTGTCACAACTGAGAAATGCGCAAAAAGATATAGATATTATTTATAAAATACTCACTTATAGATCTAAGACAATAATTTTGTGTCCATATAGACACGTGTGACACTAACGGAAGCCATCGAGTCTAGCACTAAAGAGTTAATATAGAAACTGACAATCATTATGAAACATCAAGTCATCCGCGATTATATAACATTACCATAAATAATTTCAAAAAAATGATGTTTAAATTTTTTAATAAAATTCTTGATTAAACAATTTTGTATTAAAAAAACTTAACAAGCAAATTGAGCCTTAAAAATTTATTTATATGTTAATAAAAAGCAAATATTTCCAAAATATATTAAGTTTAATAAATTTTTAAATGTAATTGTTAAAATCTCTAAAAATAGGTTTTAATTATTGTTATTTTGTTTTAGTCTAATGTTTGATAAACGTTCTGTTTATTTTTGTGGGACATTTTTTTATTAATATTTTGACGGAATTTTCAAAGTTTTTTTTATTTCTTAACTTTAATTTGTAATTTTAAAATTATATTTTATGCTTTACTATTATTCAAAATAAAAAAAACAAATTTCGCTGTGAATGCATTCTGGATCAAAAAGTTATAATTAAATACTTCTGTTAAATATATTTATACACAAAGCCAATTTCTAGGCTAGCGCCGCCCGGGTGAAAAGTTTTTGATCCGCCATCCGAAAAGGAGCTCATTTATAAATATATTTTAAAAAGTGATTGTATTTTTAAAGACTTTTTATAATTTCATATGTTATAATACAGTTAAAGAATATATCTTATTTATTGATGGCATTTATTGAATTACTTTTTTAATTTCTGAGCAATAATTTTTTAAAAACGATTGAAATTTTATTTCGTAAAATTCAATAATTTATTTAAAAATTAAAGAAAATATTTTAAAAACATTTTAAATTGAGAAGAAGAGCCTTACTGAATGGAAAATATAATATAAAATTTTAAAACATTTTTCAAAGATTTTTAAAAGGTATTGGAAATTTTCTGGAGGAAATATTAAAAGCTATAATATTATAACGAGTATTAAATTTTAATATGATGCTGAAAATGCTTTTAATTACTTATCAACAATAACAAGACCATATTAGATATTTTACAAGTTTTCATTGAATAAATTTTTGGAGTTAAAGACGATAAACACTTATTTTACATCCCTCTATAATATAGTTTCCCAAAATTGCTTGGCCTACTACGCCCTTTAAAAAAATACACAAGCCCCGCCCCTTTATAAATTTACAAAACTATAATTACCATGCTAATTCATATTAAGCTCTTTTAATTATACTAGTGAGTTATTTATGTATACACGCTGAAAATGAATCAAACGCATTTGATATTAAAAAGTAGTTCTTAAAGGATTTTAGAATATTTTATAAGGTTAAAAATATTAGCACGTCACGGTCCTTTTTTGCTTCCCGAGCCTCCCCTACTTCCCCTAGAGTCAGCTCGGCTCCATTAATTCCCTCCAATTACACCAAGGGGCCGACGACCCCAGTTTGGGAACCACTGCTCTATACTAAATTTCATAATATTCAAGATGTCATTAAAACAAAAAGTAATTTAGGTAATAAAGTGGGAAATTTGTTCGCTGTAATAAGGATTGAGTGCAAAATAATTTAAAATCTTTTTTTGGAATTATATATTACTATTAATAATATAATTGTTTAGTATTTAAACTTGAATTATAAATTCAGATATGAAATATTTATTATATACTTATTATTTTTTTGGGGGGCGGAGCTCTTTTTGTTATTGACTTTTCAATGAAAATGTTTGTAAATAAAATATTTTATGGATTATATTTTAAAATGAGAAATTTTCCAAAGTAAATATTTACTTTTCATTCATTTGTATCTCATCAATCTGAAAATAAATAAATTTAGTTTGCTACTTGTTTATTTAAAGCTCTATTGCAAATTCCCATAAGTTTCAAACACCATTTTATATGTTTATGCTAAATTACTCCAATATGTTTTGGTGTTTTTCTTTTAAATTGTTTTTCATTTCTATATTTATTGAAACTAAATTTTCCAAGGGAGGGCCACAAAAATTAATGAAATGATTTCATTTTAACAATTAAAAATTAAATAATTACAGATCGAGTGTACATATACAATTTAACTCTTTCGGTCATTCAGGTGCCATTTGCCGCCATAAAATTTGCTACTGAGCAAAGTGGTACTCTTACTACTTATAAATGCAAATCCTATTCTCGTAACATGGTACCTATACTTGCACATAGTACTTGCACTTCACATACGCAACTTTTGTGTTGAATTTTACAATACTATCGGACAAGTGAATACTATCGGCCACTCTTTTTTAATATTTGAAATGGTGATATTTTTATTGTTGGATTTGTTTAAATGAAGTAAAATAAGTATATATATGTAACACTAAACAGATAACAATGAAGAATCAGAGGTACGCGGAGCGATTATTTTAGAATGAATATATTTCTTACTTCATGTTATTGTAAAAGCATTCTGCCGATGAAAGTTCCCCCTCAAAAAAGAGTATCATTGCCGATATTTATTGTCAGTTCTAGCTAGAAAGTAAAATATTTTACAGTCCTCCTTTCTATATGTAAACACGCAATTTTCATGCAATTTCATGCAATGATTTTTAGTGAGTTTTATCATAAATTCATAAATTAAAGAATTCCATCTAGAGAGCTAATTCAAATTGGTCATATAATTCAGATAAATTTGTATCTACAACAAAGGAATTTTTTTATCAAAACTATATTTATCAATGTATAAAGTGATGAATATTCATGAAATTGCTATCTTATAGTCGGAAATATTTTAATTTGTATGAAATATATTATTCGCAGCAAAAAAGGCTTAAATTATCATTTAATTGTTTTATATTTATCAACATTATATTAAATCTAATATATAAAGATGAAAGTTTGTTACCCATAGAATTCCCTACCGTTGAACCTATGGTGCTGAAATTTTACATGTGACTATCATTTGACTCGGGACCACATCTAGAGGTTGTCCGGTCAGCAATTTACCATATAAATAATAATTTATATGCTTGCTACTTACAGTTGAAAGTAATATAATTTAGTCAAAAGTTTTCAAAGCAGAATTCAAACATGGAGAATTTGAATTTTATTTGATTAGTGAACCAGTTTGCAATTGGAAAAATATTGTCCAGTTATTTTTCGATTAAAATTGGAGTGTGTTTTCGATTTTAGAAATTGAAATTGATTTTAAAAGCTTTTCTTATTGTGAATTAAACATGGAATTGAAGATGTTATAAAATTAATACTGGAACGTAATAACATCATTAAACAAAAAATTAATTTAAATGAATTATTATAATAAATGTAAACTCGGGCGAAGCCGGGTACAACAGCTAGTTATCTATATTTAAAATTTATATCAATTTATAAATAAAATATTGTTTAACTATTTACAAAGTAAAAAATAAAGTTTATTTAAATAAACGAGAAAAGACACGTTGCAGAGATAAACTTAAGATAAAATTCAAGAGACTAAAAGTTTTGTGCCCGCTGTCGACTTCCAATTTTGTTTCTTGTCCAGTTTGATCATATGCAGAATCAATACAATCAATCCTGAATATCGTTTTCAAGCTGATCAGTGTGGAACCAGTGGTGTAACTAGTGGACGCAGGACCCTGCGTTGCGGGGGCCCACCAGCTATAGAGGCCCAAAATTATTACTAAAAAAATATTTACAATCATTTTCTGAAACTTTTTTCCCACAGTTATATTTGCCTGTTAATAACTATGTATTTAACTTTAACCGAAAAATTTAAGTGGAAATATTTTGAAGTTCCGCCACTGTGTGGAACTGATGACTATTATAAATATCAACTTCGAAAACTGTTATGATAAAAATAAATTAAATTGGGATTTAATTTATGACTTCTCAAATATTTCTCAAGAAATGTTTCATATAGAATTATTGAGAAACGTTCGGCTAGGTGATTATTCAATATTAGAACAGTGCATAATGTGTAATTGTTTAAAGTTGATTGTCCATCTCAAGTATGTCACATACAAATTTTGCCCATGACTTAAGTGTAAAAGGGATATGAATAAAAATGTTATGTAGTATGTCAAAATTTTCCAGATATTAATCAGTTAAATGTCAGAAGCTACTAACCCCATATCTCATTATTTGTTTATTCTACCTTGTTTTCGTAATTCTTTTGACAAAGTTTTTGTTGTAAATTAATAGTGAAATAATGATATCCTTGTTTAAATGATTGAAAAAAAATTAAAATTGATAACAGAATAAAATAGATGAAATTGCCCAAATTTATCCCTATTGTAGCATTACGTTCAAATAACAAATCACATGTAAAAACGAATATCCGCTGAAGCAATCTCCTGTTGACTGATTTCATACGGATTATCATAATCAAAAATATATTGTTTATATTTTGTCCCTAGAAGTACATTTAAAGTAGTAGTGAGAAATTCAGGAACATATGGTTCGAGTGAATTAGGCTGTGTATGTCATCTGGTTGGGAAAAAATATAAAATAAGCATTTATTGCTTATCGCTGAAATTCTGAAAGAAAAATGAATTTTCATTTTCAGCTTCAAAAAACCGAAGACCCAGTCAAACAAATTCCATCGAGCACATTGCGTTTCTGGAGAAAACCATCAGAAGAAAAAATCAAAGCCAGTCATAGACGAACCCAGGATAATATTTATGGTTCTAGCGAAGTCTTATTGAAGATTAATCCGCCAACCGATGCCGCCAAAATTTCATCAGAGCTGAGTTTATTTTCCGATGAGACTAATATCGAAGTGAGTTGCGATTTCGGGAGACTTTGTAATATAGAAGCAAAAAATTCTGTCTCAGTTGCCGGGTACGATAAAGCCTTTCAAAGATATCAAAATATTGTTCGTCAATCTCAACATTTGTCAAGAAAAGACAGAACTCTTTCCATGGCATGTGATTCAGATAATAACAATCAACATACCAATTTCAAAATGAGAAATTGTCAATCTTCCGGAAGTGTAAATACTCTGACAAGAAGTACATCCGTTGTAAATTCCAATAACGACGGTAACATTATTTTCATTTCTATTATTATTATTATTATTATTATTATTATTATTATTATTATTATTATTATTATTATTATTATTATTATTATTATTATTATTATTATTATTATTATTAATACTATTATTAATACTATATTGTTGTATTTTTTAATTATATAATTAAAAATTGTTAAAGTTAAAATAACTTAGACTGCTTTTAAAATTGTAAAATTTGTAAAAAAATTTAAATTTCAACTTGGATTACTCAGTGATTTTAGAAATAGGACCAACATTAAAATTTTAAAAAACTAAAAATTATTTAAAATAATAAATTTATTAAATTTAAAATGCATTATTATTTATTTACAACAATTGGAAATGTTACATCAAAGATTAATATTAAAGAATGATTTTTATAAAAGAACTCGGAAAATATAGGGTTTTTAAGTTTTGGTGTGACCTTGAAATTTATTCGTGTTACTTTATAATTAAAGTGTTTTTTTAAAATGATTATTTTAAGTTATAATTATTAATAATCAATAATTTAATCATAAAATGTTTTAAATATCTAATAATAACCACTTGCATACGAATGACGTGATATACACATCTGCTGTTATCTGTACGAACAGTCGACATGACATGCGTAACATGTCCTGTGATCTTTACTATGTTAACAGTTCTATCAACAAGTTATATTGTATAGTAGCCAGCGCAAGTAGTTAGCTGAAAAAAACGTTCAAGTTGATTTAATTTTCAGATAAATATCTATGTAAAGATTACTGAAAACTAATTATACAAGGTAGGACAAAAAGATCTGACACATTTGAAATTTAAATAAAATCAGATTAAAATAAATCAGTATTTTTATTTTCGAACTATACATATGATGCCATTTTATATAAGGTTTTAAACAATAAAAAAGTATTTTTATTTCCCAAATGTACATATGATGCCATTTTATTTCATTTTAGCTGACAAATAACATCAATAAATTTTTCGCCGTTATTGTCCACACACTGTTGAAGACGTTCGTGAAAGTTCTTCATAACTCAGTGGATAATTTATGTGGAATAGCCTCAATTTCTCAACGAATTGCATCTTTCAATTGTTCAATAGATCGTGGACATGGATTCAAGTCAGTTAATCGGCAGATCAACTGAGGTCACCTCGGAATAAAATTAAATGACCGTGGAACATTTCCCTCAAAATTTCCATTGGACGTCTAGATATGTGGAGTCTAACCAAACATTAGGTCTGTCATCAAGCTCATCCAATTTTGTTTGCAGAAAAATGTCCAACAACACGCTTGTGACATTTTCTTCTTCAAAAAAGTACGGACCCAAAATACCAAATTCTGCTATTGCATACCATACAGTTCCATGTGAACTGTGCCACTCATGTAACTTCGTGTAACTCATGAGGATTATTTTGGGACCAATAACAGAAAAATACTTTATTTATTAATCAAACAACATAAAATAAAATGGCATCATATGTACAGCTGATCAATATAAAAACTTTTTTATTCATTTATTTTAATTAGTTTTTCTTTAAATTTTAAATATGTCAGATCTTTTTGCCCCATCCTATATATTCCAAAAAGATATTCCAAATTAGTTTCTTCTTAAAAGGAATGAAAAATCCACGGGTGCATTACTGGTTGTTTATTTCTTTCTTTCTTCCATTCTGAAAAGTATTTTCCCAGAAATAAAATCTGCAAATAATTTCTCTTGCACGTGTTTCTATATCTTCTTTGAATCGTTTATATTCACTGTTGATAAATTGTTTGTCGTCCACAGACTTCCAAATTCCGCTTGAGTTATATCTGGTTTCGCTTTAATTTAAACAAATCCAATTCTTCGTAAACTTTTATATTTTAAAATCTTTGTTAAATTGTTTTTTGAAAACTCCTCCTCTTTCCCATTTCGAACTGTTATCAGTCATGATGATACAGAATTGGATTACCTAAGTATAACGCTTTTACTGCGAAGGACAACTTTTTGCGTAATTATGTATGACCCCTTAGTTAATAAGAAGAATTTTATTTGGAACCAGAAGTCATGAGGTTTAAATGATAGTGTTGGGACTCCTACTTATAGCAGCATAGTATCACCAATGCAGGTGATATATACATATATGAGATAGTAACCATTGGGGAGGGAGTAAAATGTGTTATTTACTATTTTGTTATATGTATTTTTTTATTTGAATAATTCGATTCTGTAGATTCCAATGATTTAAAATATGGCTCCTAACAAAACTTCTTGATTTAATATATTTAGATCTTTTCCGTAAATCTCGCCAATCAGACTCGTCAAGAAATTATTATTCTCAAAAGATGTTAGGTATACTTAATTATAACGAATGTTGATTAACTGAAAGATCTAGGTGTACAAATAAACGTTATTTAGTCACAAATCCACATGGGAAATTTTACGTCCCATCCAAATCTCCCCCAGCATACGACAAAAGTCTCGGAAATAACAGACGAAGTCGACAGAAAGTTATTCCCCAATCTACGCAATCATTTTACCAGAAGAATTGTCATGGGAAACTTCCAGTCACAAATCCCACAACCAGACACATCCCAAAGCCGCCGCCAAGAAGTGATTCACTTATTCGTAGTTTTGAGTTAATCTGTCAGAATCTCAAAACATCCATTTCCGAACCCAGGGGTGATAGTTTTAAAATTTTTAAAAATCAAAATGATTATCAAGCCTGGCTGAGGAACCTTCCGTATCATAATCCTGATAAAATATCTACCATGTTACGATTGCGTTCAAAGGTTTCTAGGAGACAGTGTGTAAGTGAACTTTTTGATATCGAAATTGCAGATTTCGGCCTTAATAAAAAGAGACATTACTCGTGGCCTTTGTTAAAACGCACAGCTTTCTCAGTGGAGGACAACTATAATAAAAGATCAAATTCTTTATCAAGAGTAAAAAATAAAATTCCTAACATAGACGAAATGAAAGTAAATCATGATAGCCCATCATTATGCAATTACAGTCGGCTTTATTGTTTGAAAAACTCGGTAGGAATTAAAAATGAAAAATTGAGTCAAAATACAACTTATCACAGGGATTCCATTGCTAAACCGAGGCCAGCGATGTTAAACATTAAATCGACAGGTTTTAACATTCAGAATAGACGGTCAGCTAAAAACCGTCAAAAACAAGAAAACCCCGTGACATCAAGGATGACTGAATCTTGTCATGAAACAGTAAGCAATTGCGTCATTTAAGAATTATTCGAAATCTACGTATGTTTGACGGAGCAGCATCACAATATTAGTTTCTAACGGATAGTAAATTAAATATTTACTTTTTTATAATTTTTTTATTGAACACGGACAATGGACATATTTTAATGAGAAATTTTCTTCGACCTTATTTGATATGAAAATATATTTTATTCAATTTTCTTTATGAGTTCTAGTTTTCATTATCACTATGCTTTAGATCAGAGGTCTTCAATGAAATGACAACAAATTCCAGACCTTTGACAGTTCTAAAATCATGGCATTGGTTACCACTGTTAACCACATGCAAAAGTTATTTTTCAGTGCTTACTAATTTCTACTAATGACCATAATGCAAGGGGTGTTCGTAAGCATTTTGTGTTCTTATGTACTAAATCAGTGGTGGCCAACCCAAATCAATCGAAGGGCCAAATTTTCGGAAAAATACTATCACGGGCCACAATAAATTCATTTAAATAAATACAACTCGTTTTTACGATTCAAGTACTATTAGAATCAATTTTTTAAATTAAAAACATGCTTAATTCGAATATGAATTCTAAAAAAGACAATTATTGATTTGATGTTTAAAATTGTATCCAGGCCACATCAAAACGCTTCGCGGGCCACCGGTTGGCCATGGATGTACTAAATCAACAAATTCTCATTAAAACATGCTAACAATGACACAGCAGCTATGAAATTCAACAGTGAGACGGATATGTAAATGTAATTATTTCCTTTTCTTCAGTTATTTCTTTGATCATCAAACCCTTCAAAGATTTTTTAAATATGTACTGGCAGCTGATTTTTGTTTCATTATCTTCTATATTCACTCATCTTAGCTAATTTCCATTTAATTTACCAATGCTTTCCTTCATGCCCGTCCATTGCTTTGACATAAGGACAATAAATACAATCTACCCACGGAGGTAATGTGTTTTCCTTTACTATTTTCAATTTAGTTCAACAACAATTTTTAAATTCTTTTTGATTAATTCTTTTTACCTTTAATGTTTTCTTTGAATTTAGCTTTTCATGATCATTGAGTGGTAATGTTTATTATTTTTCCGCATCCTAAAAACCAACACAATAAATAACAAGTTTTGTTTCCCCCGCCAAATAGAGAACATGTCTCAATAAGATTTTTAGTTAAGTTTAATAATGGTAAAGTCTTGTAAAATATGGATGGCCTTTTAACATAATTTGATGCTTTAAATCAGTGTTTCCCAACCGGTGAGTCGCGAGAGATCTACAGGTGTGTCCATAGATTAAAATAAGAAAACGAAACTCCTCCCCTTCAGGAGCTTTCAAAATACTAAGATACATTTATCTTTTATCATTTGAAAGCTTATGCTTCTTATTTTGGAAAGTTATTTTTTCTGCAACTTATTGGCCGCATTTTCATCTTTAAATTATAATTTTTTGAATACCCCATGTATTATTTTTCAATGTTTTTCTCTTCAATATGAATTCAAAATTTATATCTTCATCTAAATGCGATGGTACAAAATTTAAACTTTAGAAAGTAAACAACT
>CAUHTR010005799.1:0-24688 GCA_959609185.1 Schmidtea polychroa | reverse complement strand
TACATAATTTTTTAAGTTAATTTACGCTAATTACGACCTCAATGTATGAATAAATCAAATATTTATTTATTTGAAATTTTAATCAAATTCAGAAGTTTGGTTAATGACGGGGTTACGATTTTTCTAAAATCTGAAAAGGATGGAAAGCGTTGAGGTATGTAAAATAAATTTATGCTTAGCTAGAAATATAAAATTAGAACGAATGATGGAGATGCCGTGAGAATTTCTATAATGGCCACTACTATTCAAAGGCACATACTTAAACTATTGGCAAAAATTCAAATGAAGCATTGTTAGTAAGCTGGAGAACATGAATCTTAATTAATCAATGAACAACATTCTGAAGAACTAGTATTAGAAAGATCAATCATCCAGGCAGCATTATAAAATTTGAATATGGTCGACAAGTTACTATACCCAAACAGGAACCTTAAAATGTTACATTAGAGAACCAACCAAATTCTTCTTTGATCAATGACAATATTTCAGTTCAACTGCGGATTAAGATTGCATAATTACAAAATCTTCAAATTTTTTCTAGATGTCGAGTTTGGTTTACAGACAGCACTTTCTAGGTTAGCATAACTCATTATACCAAGCTGTATACTATTCATGAATCGCAAGATGGATTAATATCCCTTGGTGCATTTCCCGCTTTCCTTTCGGATATATACAGCATTTTGACGAGATTGAACGAGATCGCACCCAGAATAATAATGCATACATTCATCCCTGTACATAACTCAAATCCTGTTGCTATTTAATTTTCGAGTATTCTATACAAAGTTTGTAATAAAATCTATCTTATCAATATTCTCATTCTGTAAGACTGTTGATAAACGTATTAAGTTAATTAGAAGTAAATATCTATCATAGTCCGAAAAAATGAAGATAAACAAAAACACATCAATTTATTCATATGGTACTTTTTTATTAAATCACTTGTTAAGAATAATCCATTATTTTAATACTCAATGTTAATCTATCAAACAAAGGAAAAATAAAAAATTTATTATTTAAAATGTGAAATTTTTATTAAAACAATTCAAATAATAGTTAAGCATTTCGCCTAAAATACGCCTTTCTCACCACAGTAAGAAATTGATCTAATCTTTCTCTATTTTTCGACAATTAATTTCCTTTGTTGTTGATCTTTGATAAAATTCCAAAAAATATAACATTTAAAGTGACTAGAACGTTTCTTAAAAAATCAATTGAAAAAAACTAATTTTTCAAATTAATTTTTTTAATTTCACTTAACCTCATCCGTCCCTGGGTCTTTTTCGACCCGAAGCGATTTTGTTTTGCAAATATATCATAAAATATTAATACTATTTATCTGTAATTTCGTGACTTTGATTTTGTTGATATGATAAACTAATTTCGGAAAAGAAAAAAAATATGATACCAGGATTATCTCTTGTAAAAAAAGTAACACTCCGGTCCCTCGTGTCAAAAATGACCCAAGTGCATTTTTGAACAAATTTTTAGAATTCGCCGGCGCAAACGGATGTTATTTTTTTATCACCTTCTAAGAAGTACTCTTTTCTAAGAAGTAATTTTTCAAAAAATTTGACTGTATAGTTTTCAACAGTCGACTCAAAGACACGGACGAGTGTGCATCAATAATATTTGTGCTACCCGTTTCATCACTTCTCGTTTTTATTGAATTTTTTGCCAAAGAAGCCGGCTAAATATGGGATTAAATTTTGGGTGGCGTGTGATAGCAAAAATAGTTATGTATGGAATATAGATATATACACTGGAAAAGTAGCTGGTGAAGCACCTGAAAGGAATCAAGGAAGGCGAGTGGTTTTAGATTTGTGCCAACAACTTGAAGGGAGGAATGTAACAGTTGACAACTTTTTCACTTCTTATGAACTGTTTTTGCAAATATATTAAATATATCTATATCAAAATGCATTTATTTTATTACAGCTGTTTGTCAGATTGGAATATAAAAAAAAATTATCGAAGGCGAATTTTCATTGAAACCATGGGCGACTTATTGATAAAAGAACAAATGACAAGACAATTTATGTTAGAACCAAAATGCACAACTACATCTTTTTAGAATACCAACAGCAAGGATACGCCGGTCAAAAAAATAGGTAGATGTCACATTTGTACAAAATCGGACAATAAACATGCATTAGAATGTAAATATTGCAAAAGATTTATTTGTAAGGCACATTCCTAAAACGTATGTAATAAATGTAATAAATAATTAATTAACAGATAAATCGCTCTTTTATTATTTCTAAACAATCAACATTACTGTTACTAATAAAACTAATTTTATTATTTGCATTTTGTTTCTTTTAAGTCAACAATTTCTACCTGGGTCGAAAAAAACCCAAGGGACTTTAGTGTACAGTCGATTTAAGGGACGGGTGAAGGTTAAGACATCGTCATAAATTTGGTTATTTGATATAAAGTCTGGTTATGACTGGTTTAGAAAACTTTAAAATACTATCGATTGGGGTTATATAATTAACTGTAAATTAATTACTTACACTAATTAATTAATCCTTCTCTGTAAGACCCGAAAAAGTTGTATACAGAAATTCATAAAATTTTAGTCAAAATATATTACATAAAATGGTAGAAAATAAATAATTAGAAAATAAATCCAGAAAACATCCAAAAACATTGTGTAAACATATTTCATGTTAAAAACGAATTTCAAATTTATTAATAGCATATGCAGCTTCAGTTCTCACACAAGGAACTTCTACCATTCCGATAACCATATTATTTTTAGTTTAAATAATAAATATTTACCTGGGAAGATTTGGGACAGATTCGGCACATGGAAGCGAGTCAGGATTGAGAGCGATGCGAGCATAATCGTCAATGTCAATTGACTTACAGAAATGAATGGCATAGAGCAGTTTTTCTTGAAGAATTGCTTTGCTTGAATAGTTGGGCAGTTTGAGCAAGAAAAAACACGTGTATGCTTCAGGAAGATAATCATCGGCTGGAGAATATTTACTTAGCACTTGAATGACGAATTCTTTCCCACGAAGATCAGACACATATCTGGGTAATCGAGTACGTCCCCAAACAAATCGAAGAAATAATGAACGAACTTCATTAGTCATTTCTTCCATAATCTCCCAAAACCAAATAATAATGAGATCATCACTTTTTACGCCACGATACAATGTGATAGATTTTAAGAAAGATATTGGAATCGAGTCATTGCCACAAACTAAGCATTCAAGCTCCCGGGATGAAAATAGGTTCAATAGTGGTAATGGAATCACCAGACTTATGCCTCTTCTGATGAATAAACAGGTTTTGTCAAATTCGTGAATTTGTAGTTGATCACTTCATCTATGTAACAATTCCTATTGGAGGCGTTGACAAAGATAACTCCACAGGCATCAGTTATTAGATTAACCTCCTTGCCATCGATAGTCGTAACACTGTAAGGAATTTGTAAATTTTCGAGTTCTGTCTCATCGATTGCTTTCAAGCTGAATTTAGTTCGAAATGTAATTAAAATGTAACAAATACAAATAATTGTAAAGACTCTAACTCCAATCTCGATCAAACTAATAAATTTAAAATTTCTGTTACATTCATTTTGATTATAAATAGATTTCTCCCACTTTAACACAAATTTTCAGCACTGTTCTTTAATAGATAGTTATATAAATAAGCTGTGCCAAAAATTTGGGTTAAATTGGAAAAATATTGATCTAGTCATAATGAATACAAATGACATTTTAAAGCAATAAAATGTAAACATAAAATAAACAAATGAATGGTATATGAGGTGTTTTCAGCTGAGAGTTAAATATTTTAATGATTTATCAAATAATTTTAAATTGTAAATAATTGACTATTAAAATAACTTTTAAATTGGATTTTTTAAGTTGAAATTTTTGAATTAAAAATTAAAATAGCTTTTTAAAAAGAAGTTTTATAATGAAATTTTTTTAAATAAATATTGTTTAAATATTGAAATATTTTGATAAAATGGTTTTGGAAGTATTTTATTTAACGCTGAAAATTTGTTTAAAATTATACAATATGTCATATAATAATACTTGGAATTATGTCGTTAACTTTTGAACCGGATATAAAAATAATTTAGAAGATGTTTAGCAGCTTCTAATAATATACAACTACAATATAACTTTCTCAGCTCAATATAGATAAATTTTCTTAATCTAAAAAAGGAAATTTTTGTACATAATATATTTCAATGAATATATACTATCTAAGAATGGTATCATGTTTATAATCGGAACTCTCTAAAAATCATTAAAACATCCGGTACAGTAAATTTCCAGAGTGAGGAAGAAAATTTGTACAACTGTAAAATGCAGTGGACATACCCAAATTCCAAATACATTATCCAATATCAATCTACAAGGACTTCAGTTGCAAAAAAATCATTGCAGGAAAATAAATTCATAATTATCAAATAATTTTTAAGTCAAAAAAGTGATATTCAATTATATTTAATTTTTCAAAGGAAAAAGCAATATTTCATTTTCGCATACTTGACGACAGAGAATAGTAATCAAACCGAAGTATTTTTTTGACATTTTTCGATGATTTGTGCTTTGAAATAAAAATATAATCTTTGTATTTTATTTGATTAAAACATTACTAATAAAACGGACCAAAAATCGTATTTTTATACCATAAATCGATTCCTTGACAGTAATATGATGTGAGGACTCCAGGACACTTTCAAGGTCATCCCAATGTCTAGATTAATATAAGTCAATTTTTATTTATTTATTTTTTAATTATTCATTTATTTATTTTCATTTTATTTATTAATTAATTATTTAATTTGTTTTTTTATTTCATTTTTTTTTAATTATTTTTTTTATTTATTTATTTTTTTTTATATTATTTAATTTTTATTGATTTTTAATTTTTTTTCTAAATTAAGTTTTAATTAATTATATAAATATTTATTCATTTATTTTTTTTAAATTAATTTTTAATTAATTATTTTCTTTATTTATTTAGAAAAAAAATTAAAAATAAATAAAAATTAAATAAAATATATATAAAAAAAATTATTTAAAAAAACATTAAATAAAAAACTAAATAAATAAATAAAAAAATATAAATAAATAAAAAAAATAATATTAAAAAATAAATGAATAAAAACACAATTAAATAATTAATTAATAGATAAAATAAATGAATAATTAAATAATTAATTAAAAATTATTTAAAAAAAAATAAATATATAAAATAAAAAATAAATAAAAATTGACTTATTTAATCTAGACATTGGGATGACCTGAAAGTGTCATGGAGTCCTCACATCCATATACTCTTGACAGCCCTCAATAGGATGATTAGTGTCATCACGATGCCAAATTTTACAACAGATTGTTTTCTATCAAATGAAGCACAAAAATCTTTCCATTTCAAGTAATAAACAAATGAATGAGAAATATATTTAATTTATTATAACAAAAATTTTCCAAAAAACGTTCGAAAAATTATAAAAAATTGGGGATGATGAGATTACGATATTGTTGAATAAAGAATGAGCGTGTTTAGATAATTATTTTAATATTGTGAATATATCTTAACTTAGAAAGTATATTTTACATCAAAAGTCAATTGTAATTCGTGAATATAAAAAATCGATATATTTATTGATTCATAGTCAAGTTTTTTTAATAAATACATGTTAAAAATTAGTGGTTAGATTTACCTTTACTCGAAATGATTAATGACAACATTTTAAAAATTTTGATTACAAAATAAACTTAGCCATTAGAAATTTTAACAACCGAGCAAGAGGCAGTGGTTACACGGAATTAGGCAATAAGACTTAAAATATTATTTTTTTTGTGTAGAATCAAATCTGTGCTTGGAATTTGAATTAAATAACTTTTCGCGGAACACCAAACTTAAAGACTGTCTAACTTGAAAATCAAACAGCAAATGAAAATAACAATAACGAATTAAGAAAGAATTATTAAATACTACAAATTTTCCTACTTACCTCATTAAACTGCTAAGCAGATCCCTTATCGAATAACTGCAAGTCATTCTTGCTGAGAGATTGACCACTAAGAATTTTCCAGATTAAATCAGAAACTGTTAATGATAAAGGTTGATTGGTGCGGATTGCAATACCCAATAGACAGCCGAGAAATATGAACCATTTCGTGTTGGTTTTGTCTGCGTACGGCGAAAGAACAAAACAATCTTTGTCGGGAGAAGATATGAGAAACGGTAGATGTCCTAATAACACAATTTCAACATATTACATACACAATATAAACACCAAGGAAATAATACCATTTTGTAATTCATCACAAATTTCAGTATACTCTCACTATAGCCTCCACCACAATCGTCAACACTCTCACCAATCAATTTTAACTTTCCATACACGATTTGGCAATAGAAAAAAATCAGGTGGCGGAACGAATATTGAACCACTTTTCGAAATGCAATCGGCTTCTTCTATGAGTTTACCACCTAACTGGCCAAATACTGAAATAAGTAAAAATTTAACTTAATTCCAGGAAATAGGTAAATTATCGCGATTAAAATCTATCCATGGAAAAAATCCCACCACAATTCTTTCAGATTTTATCGAATCTAAATAAGCCTAACTAGATACACAATTAAGATTCATTCTTAATTTATTACTTCAATTTACACAATATTATCGAAATCCTTTCCGATCGAGTATCATTCAATCATAAAAAAATTTATGGTTCACGGTTCTTCGAGAAAATCACAATTCAAGAGTTTTAGTGTTACTAACTTAGACAGATCTCGATAGTCATTTTTTGCCGATAGAATTTTCAGCAAATAATTATCTATTCTGGCAACTCATTCAAAAATGACGTTCGACACTTTTGTTCCGTTTGAACAATTTACGGAATATATAAACACCACTTAAACATCACTTATACTCAGTGATGGGATTCGGCCGGTACGGACCATACTGGCCCTTAATAAGCGCTAGTAATTGCATTCGGATTTTTTCATTTTACAAATCAATAAAAATTTGGAAAAGCGTACCTGTTCGAAAGAAAATTGAATCTCAAACACTGCTTATACTAAATATTTTGACAGGATCACAGTTATTATTAGATTACCTTAAAGTGGTACATTGAAAATGTAGTTAAATAAGAATGTAAAAAATTATTGCAATTTAATGAATTTAATTTAAAGTTTTTTTTAATTAAAATTTTTTTGAATAAGTGTTTAAAAATAAAATTTACATAACATTTTCGTTTATATATAACCATATGAACATATCTGGTATACAAATAATAACTATTTTGTTTTTCATTTTGTCGAATAAAGTGCAATCATTCTATAAATAGCGTCAAATGTTTTTCCTTTTTTATAATAATAATCGAGAATAATTTATATTATTATTATATATATTATTATATATATATATATATATTATTATTATTATTTTTATTATTAATATTAGTAAAGACGCCGAATCCGCATATATATATATATATTTCGACAGACTTACTGTCATCGTCATGTAGAATCGAAACAAACTCATTAATTTTTTTAAAAATTCAAAATTCACAAGTTGAAATAAAACAACAATCAATAAATTTTTCACAAAATTGTGTTTACTAATATTACTCAATTCTTTCAGTCGATAGTGATCAGGAACTTGAGAACAGAGATGACGGACAGTCATTCCAATGTATGCGGTCTTACACCCTTGACATAAATATTCATAATATGTTGTCCATAAAGCAGAAACAATAACATTATACATAACTAGGAAATCATTTAAGTATGAATACTCAACATCGTTAAAACCGCCATTAAAACCTTCCAGGCAGCAATTATTTTTTCAAAAACATTCAAATATATCTGCTAGGAACAGTTTAGAAGCCCGAAAAATTTTTTCCTTATTATATTTCCTATAAATTACATAAAATAAAATTTCTTTTTTTGCTCGTCTATTTTTATTCTCACTTGGATTCTGTATATTAGATTGCGTTTTGTTTTTAAATTCATTTCCTCTGTTTTTAACCTCCCTGGTAGTTTTATAGTTGTATAGTATATTATAACAAATAACAATCACGGAATTTCCATTTTATAATGTTTCTAAATTTTTATAAAAAAAGCCCGCCCGAAAGGATTAATATGTATTATTTTACATGTTATGTCGATGCGGGTATTTAATAATTATTTCATATAAGTCAAATGAAAATAATTGAATTAACCAGTCTTTTCCAATTGAATCTTCGTACGTCCAACACAGTTATCCAAATTGTCTCGTCGTTCATCATCACAATGGTTTTTCAATTCTGCCCATCCCGCTCGGTTGCAATATTGAAACACCAGCAGGGGTTCCAGCTGATGCATGGAGTCGATTCACTTTAATTTCCGGGCCATGCTTTTTTACTGCCATACATTGTAGTTTGGACCATCAATCGGAAACAGTGACTCTTTGCTACTAGGAAGCAGAATTTGACGTACTTTATCCATTACAGACTGACGGTTTAAATCCATAAAATGAAGATTAGAACAGAATAATTCAGTCCAGTGGTGAAGTAAAGAAATCGATTAATCAACGACATAGCAGATTTTGTTTTCCAATAGATGACACGACGTGGGCCTTGTTGAAACAGCTAATCGCTGGTCGGGGGATTCTGTTCATGTGATTTACTTCCCGAAACGGTTGTCCATGCCAATGTATGAGCGGAACCACAGGCAACACGATTTGATACCTTTACCTGTCAGTGACTCAATGATGCGTGGTCTACTATTGGTAGTTGTAGTTCCGTCTCCTAATTGGCCTTCATCATTATCTCCCCAACTGTAAACTTCGCCATCTTCTGTACAACAAATGCAATGCAAGCTTTCCACAAGCTACGTCGATAATTTTTTTCCTATTTAATTGTGCAACCTTTTTCCGGTTTACGAACATGATTATCCGACCCTATGACCAAGTCGAAAATAATCTCCTTTGCCCCAGGTATAAACTTCACCACTTGCTGTCAACACTAAACTAAATTGACTTCCACAATCGACTTTAATAACACCCAGCTCCCTGATATTGTTTTTAAATAAACATTTGCAAGGTGACATATAAAATTTACCTCAAGAGTTTCAATTTTCATCGGTAATTTACAAATGTCAAATCCTCCTCGTCCCAACTTTCCATAGTCACCATCTCCCCATGACCAAACACTTGTGTTAGGAACTAAATCAATTCTCGAATCCTCATTTTTTGTGATACACAAAGTTGGGCATCTCCACTTCCACAAGCGACCCCAATAACGTGATAACCCCTTAAAGCTTCAACAATTTTAGGAAATGGTTGATCATCCCCATTACCATGACCAAGTCGGCCGTATCGTCCTTTCCCCCAAGTATAAAGTTCACCCTAAATTAATAAAAATACAACTTAATTTAATTAACTGTCTCGTATTAAGAAACCGCAAAAAATATCCATACATATAACAGCACAAGTTATGTAAGAACCACAGAATTTATTTTTATCATCAATTTATTGCATCAAAAGTTTCATCTTAATATAATTTTATCATTAAAACACTAACAAATTATAAATCGCTTCTAATTACTTAACCAAATCCTATTAATGACATTGCATATTAACTGAAACATGTAAAGATAATAAATAACAAGAAATCCATCAAAAGTTTATTATTTAGTATTCGGATTTTAAATAAATACTTAACTTCATATAAATTTGTTGAGGGAGATATTTACTTTTACCCTCTATAAAATATACGATAAATGTTTATTTGTATTATTGTTATTAATGATTTCCTTGTATATATATTTCTGGTAAATATGTTTCAAATTTACCAAATATAAATACGAAATGATTGTCCAATGATCGCATCTTTAATTTTCTTTATTTTTTTTATATTCTGATTGCTATAAGAATGCATTTTTTACAAAAAAGTTTTTATTTATTATATAGATTTTTTGCAAAAAAGATTTTTGATCTAAAGTATAGATTCTAAACAATCAAATAGTATGACTGAAAAGTTGCATTATTTGATTCTCTTGGACCCACCCTAACTGATCGTATCTGAAATGTTTAGAAATTTTAGTAAATTCGAAGAATTGATTTGTAAAAAGTAAAAAATTTAGTTTCAATAAAATATAATTACAAACTGCCCTCGATATTTTTTAGAAATTCCCTTTCACTATTTATCTAAAAATGGTTAAATAATTTGGAATATAATTTATAAATATTTAATTTTTTTCCAGAATTTTTTAGTCTTGCATAGCAGAGTGTGAATAACAAGGAATCAATTGATGCAATTCAAGGGCTACTTGTACTTAAAATAAGAAGGAGAATGCAGATCAATTCTGAGAACCTTTTTATATAAATAATCAAACGCAAAGTTTCAAAAATTTGAAGAGTTCTTTAAAGACATTATTATTATTATTATTATTGTATTATAAGAACTTTTTTTCCAATTTCACCACTGATTATTTTCCCATTGTATCTATTAAAAAGATATTATAATAATATTATAATAAAATAAAAAATTAATAATTAATATATCGATGTTTTTGATAAATTTACTGATTTATAGTCTTCAAGCTCTTTTTAATAAATTATTATTATTATAAAGAAGTGATGATTTCTCGGTAGCATATTCAGCATTAATTAAATGTTAAACATTTAAATGATAATTTAAGCCTTTTGCTTCGAAGTCCCTATAAGAAGTCCTTAT
This sequence comes from Schmidtea polychroa, assembly GCA_959609185.1. NCBI lineage: Eukaryota > Metazoa > Platyhelminthes > Tricladida > Dugesiidae > Schmidtea > Schmidtea polychroa. The sequence goes on along the minus strand of CAUHTR010005799.1, from coordinate 13,979 downwards.
TTTAAAAATAGGCTATTTTTATAGTCGAAAGTTCTATCATTTTATTAAATATATACTTCCCAGCATAAATTAAATTCAAATCTTCTTCAAGCGTATTTAAACACCGAGGCGTGATAATTATTAATATTAATGTAACTACTAGTCATACATTTAATTGATTTAATTTAATATAATTTAATATAATATGATATAATTTAATATAGAATTTAAATATAAAAATTTAACAGAAATAATTATTTCTACTAACTGATCTCACTTCTACCATTTAACCATAATAATTTTATATAAGGGTTTACTAACTCCTTAAAATTATTATTATTATTATTATTATTATTATTATTATTATTATTATTATTATTATTATTATTATTATTATTATTATTATTATTATTATTATTATTATTATTATTATATTTAAAATCAATGATTCAAATTACCGATCGGGATATAGCAGCACTGTGGGAACCGCCAGCCGCAATATCGATTATTTCTGCTTTAACCAATGATTTTACAAGTGTAGGAGTAAGCACATCTTCTCCGGGTTGCACTCTGATGTCTAGGCCCAATTTATTATCCTCTGCATCCCCCCAAGCATATACAAGCCCATTATTACACAATGCTAAACAATGTTTTCCGCCGCTGTTGACAGCGACTTTTACTACGATTTTCTCTTCAAGTCCACTGACTAAAATTGGAGTTTGGACCGATTCAGTAGATCCTATTCCCAATCGGCCATTGTTCCCGAATCCCGTTGCATACACTCGACCGTCAATGGAGACAATAAATAAACTTTGTTCACCACCGATGATTTGCCTTGGTCTCAAAGCACTTAAATGTTCACATAACACTGGAACTTTAATTTTGGAGCCTTCTACCCCTCCTAATTGACCTCGATGATTATGTCCCCATGACCAGACTTCCAATCCACTTGCACTGTCTATGGGCCAACATTTTTTTCCATGCATCAGGTCGACTCTTGAGCCAACCTACGATTTGAAGATCATGCTGGTAACTAAACTCACGAGGATCAGCATATTCACTAACAGCAGTTATAGCATTAATCTACAAGATCAAAAATATAATAATAATAATAATAATAATAATAATAATAATAATAAATAAATAAATAATAATAAATAATAATACTTCTCTGGTCAATGGGTCTTTGACAGTGGGTTCCTTAAGAAATCGTGATTTGAATTCGTTAATAAATCTATAAGGCAAAGATGAGTTGGTGATCAAAGATTCAGTAGTTCTGTATGTAAGACAATAATTTCGAAACCATGCCCATTCATCAGCAGTAGAAACTGGAGAGAGAGAATCTAATCTGATGTAGCAAGATAATTCAATAAGACTCTTAAAATGAATATTAAAATTTAAACAATAAATGAATTTCAAAAAGAAACCTTTAAGAATCGGCTATAAAATAATTGTTTACTCGACTTGACTTCCGGTTCCTCGAATTTAAACTGTTTCAATACGACTTTTTGAAGACATAATAGAAATCCACAAATAATATCAACGTCATTAATAAATTGAGAAGATTTGTCTATTTGTTCTTCATCCGATGATGTTTCATCCGCCTCGATATCAAAATTAGTTAGTTCCTCACTGAAATTACAAAGCTATTTATTTCCATTGTCAAAAGAATTAAATAAATTTTGACAATTAAAATTATAAGCCAATAAAACTCACGTTCAATATTATAAGACATAAAAAAAGACCGGAAAATAATAATTAAAGTATAAATAAAACTTTTAATATCAACAGAATTATAGCCTTTGTAAATGGATTAATTGAACTCCAATTATTAAAGGATAATCCAAGAAAATAGAGAGCAGGGGTGAGGAACCTTTTTATTTCCATAGGCCACATTGAAATTTGTTGCCTCCAAATGGGGCCGCAGTCAAAAAGTATTTTAACATTAATTAATTTCATTTTAGTAATTAAAACAATGTTTACAATCAGTCTCCTGATTTGAATAATGCAGCTGTACGAAATATTCTGGAATATATTTATTATTTCTGAATCGAAAAATGGATGCAAATAAGTCATCATTTCACAAATGAGTGCTCAATAATCTTATTTATTCGTCTACATACGTTTTGTATTTATGGGTGTGAATGATTGACTTTTATATTTCGTTCTTTGTACTCGGCGGGATGCTTGTACAGTACGATATATACAGTTCAGTAGTTACAAGTATTTTTATTTGTAAATCATCAAAATTCATGGTTTTTATATAAATTAAGATTTATTTCGATAAGGCTGTTGAGGCCGCACATAAAACTCCGGGAGGCCGCAGGTTCCCCACCCTGATATAGAGGTTGGAAAACAAGTTGGAAAACCGATGAACACAGTTGTAATTGGTTTTGGAATTCTTCAATGAGGAGAAAAACGGAAAGTAAAGAACTTTTTATAAAATTTTTAATCAATAATGAAATAAGTGAATGACAAAATTTTTTCATTGCTAAAGAAATTTTGCAAAGAAATTTTTTAAAACTTATGAGAATTCACGGTAGAATAGAATCTTTCATCTTCCTTATAATGTCTTTCGATTTTCGTTAATTAATACAATTTAATTGTGAGTAAGTATATTTTTTCGTTTTCTGTTGCTATTATTACACTATTACAAATAACTGACAAAATAAGAAGAATATAATAAACAAATACGAATCAGGGCAATTACCAAAAGAAATATCAAGTATTTTATTTGTGAAATATGAATCAGTGAGAAGCTTAATAAGAACATTTTTAAATTTGGTAGAATCGAATCAATTAAAAGAAAAATTCCAAAAGTCAAAAAGATCATAATGGATATTGAAAATTTAATTAAATCCAAAGTTAAATCCAAATCAATAACTAACGGAGTATCATCTGGTTGAGTAGAAATTTTACTGTCCGATCTTGCAGCATTGAGGGCAGAATAACTATCAATGGCCTTCATGAATTGAGCGAATACTCCCAGGTTTAAATTGCGAATGATAGCCAATATCTGACGAACTGCCCATATCCGGGATTCACAATCGAGATCCCAGCGAGAAAATGCCATTTGCGAAAGAGATTTGATTAATTGCAGAGTCAAAGACGTGTCTTCAAATTGCAACTGAATTTCATTCAACAATCCTTTAATCAGAGGAATATTTGGTGAAAATAGTATTAAAAGTTCATTGTTATCGATATTTTCAGTTGTGTCATATTTTTCTTTATTGTCTTTATACTGTTTCCAGAGAGGTTTCACTTCGAATCTCCAACCCCAGGCTGTTATCGACCCATCACTTTTAAATGACCAATGTAATTCATTTCCGTTAATAATGACTTTTGATCCCCAATCTTCCCATCTTTGCCCTGATCTCTCAGCTACGATAGAATTGTTATGGTCCATAATAACCAAAACGTCTTTGTTTCGTTCAGTCGAGCATTGCCTGTCAAACTCCACAACCAACCGAGGAGCATCTATCAGTATCTATTACATTACGAGTCAATACATTTTGAATATACCCGGTATGAGAACTTGTCCACTTAATTTAGTATTTTCATTATAAGGATGAGGGCTTTCTCTCACTATTGAAATATCACGAGTTCGTTTTATCATATTCACAAAATCTTTATTTTCACAATAATGATGTATTCCATTATTCTTACTAGAGTTACTGTCACCAAATCTAAACGTAAATTAAGAATCATATTGAAATCATATTGCAAAAATTTGAAATATTAATCGTACAAAAACAGAAAAAAACTAAGCTAAATTTTACAGTTATGAAGAAATTTTTTTATTTTCCTCACCATTGATCGACTTATATCAATTTTTAAAAATGATTTTTAAAGAATAAAATGTATACGTTGCAACTCCACAAAACTCCACTTATTTACTTTTATTTACTTAATTTAAAAATTATTACTTTACTTATTTACATTAATTTCTCAGTAGACATCGATTCATCAAAACATCTTACATTAATTTAAAATTGTTACTTTAATTTCTCAGGTTCCCCAATTTACTTGATTTTATATATAATACCATAATTTCTCAGAAGTCGTTAATTCTTCAAAATACCTTACCATAAATTCTTGCTTCAGATTGATCATAGTTCATTTTGACCTGAACATTTTTAACCATAAAAATATCTACAGTGCCCCATATTGACCATTGCTTCAGGCGTACACCGGATGGTCTTGTGACAGTGTCAGGATATCTACCTACACTATTTCCAGTATTTGTTTTTCTTGATCGCATTAATCGATGGATGAGTGAAGTAATTTTCTCTCCATTCTAATAATTTTTTAATCAATATTAGCCTCCGCATTTCTTGTATTTATGCAAATATAAAGAAAAATATTAGGCATGACCAGTGACGGTACGTATGGTAACTAAATCAAATATTATTCTCTGTATGCCACGTGCAGCGTCACCTGTCACTAGAGTTTTTGCTAGAACGAAGCTGGAGTTATTATTTACAATTTTTTACAAGTTATTATTTATATTGATTTAAAAATAAAATGTTTTAATATATTTTATTAAGAACTTTAACTTTCGTTTACATTGGTCATTTAATCGGATAACGTTGTGTAAATACAGGCAATTAGTTTATTGGTAATTAATAATTATTATGCGCATTTGAAAATAGCAACAGTTGCAGATAATAATAAAATTCAATAGTAAGTACATTTTTGAAGAAAAATTTTTTAAACATTATATTGATTAAGTTTAATTATCGCTCCAATGATCAAACGGGTTCTGAAGTATGGAAGTATTTTGACAAATGTGCTAAGGATACAATGGCTACATGCAAGTTATGCAGAAAAATCTTATCAAGCGAAGATCTACATTAGACTAGTATCATGAGCCGGCGTGCCGCAACATAAATAATTGTTTTTCAGAACATGTGGAGTCTGAAACACCGACGTTAATATTTATTTAATTAAAAACTCAACAAAACTAAAAAAATTTATTTTATTAATAATAATAATAATAATATTAATAATAATAATAATAATAATAATAATAATAATAATAATAATAATAATAATAATAATAATAATAATAATAATAATAATAATAATAATAAAATTTGAAGAAAATGTGGTAACATTTGAATGCATTAACTTGGTCACACATGTTTGTAATGATTTGATCCTTTCCTTGCAGTTTCAAATTTAAATCGGATAAGTGTTTCGTTATATCAACCATAAAAGATAAATCTTGAATCCACACTGTATCAGAAAACAAGGCGATGTCTTGTTTTCTTGATGTTAAAAACTGACATATTTCGTCTTTCAAATCCCAAAATTGTTTGAGAACCTTCGAGCAGGATAACCAACGTACCTCGGTATAGTACGACAAACCAGAATTTATTTTCGCACCCTAACTAGATTTTTGGGGTTCGTTTCCTTAATTTTTTGTTTAATGGGCGATAAAAACTAAATGTAACAGTTATAAGAAGTGATTACTTAGGAAATTTTATTTTTAAGTTTTGTTTTGTTTTTTGTACTGATAAATCAAGTGGGCCGCAAGTTTGGCATATCTGATCTACAACGTCTAGCTCAATATAGCATTTGGAGAATGGCCACAAATTGAATATCACTCTAGATTAATTTATAATTATTATAAATTTGGGCATCTTATTGACACACACACACACACACACATATATCAAAATATTTTGTTGAAAAATATGGCATATTCAGAGGGTGTTATGAAAAAAGACAGTTGAGAAATCAATAACGCATGTAACCGACCATAGAGAACAGTTCAATTATTCATTCACCCATATAAATAAAACAAAACCAGTCTCACTTTTCGATTTCATCGACCAGCCACAACAGACCGATTTGCCGCAAATTGTTAGATTGATTGAAATCAGTATTTTTCAGTAAATCTTGTAGAAACAGAACTGATTGATTTGGAAGACCATTTTGCAATTTCAAATAATCAAATGCCAATAAAAATGATTCCATAACAGATAATTTTTTATTCGGTATTGCTGGCAAATTATCGGATCCTTTCTAAAGTGGTATAAAATATAGTTTATTATATTGCTACTTTATCATATTGTAATTATATTAATTGTGCTAATTATATATCTTAACTATATACGTTTTGTTCGATTCAGGTTGTTACGCCTGTGACAGATTATTTGATGAAAATACTGACAGAACCGGAAAAAAACTGGAATCTGCTGCCTTTTCATCGTTACTTGAAAAGTGTTATGAACCATCAGATGATCAAGTTATTACCATTGGATATGAGAGATTCAAATGTCCAGAAGCTTTGTTCCAGCAATCATTTTTTTTGAATGGAAACTACTGGTATTCATGTGATGACATAACAACATGATGAAACAACCTAAAGATTTATATAGCAATACAGTTTCATCACGTGGTTCCCCAATGTATTCTGGCATCACTGACATATTGGTATTGTCTCATTATTGACTTCATAATTGTCTCCATGTTTGTTTGTTACGTTTTCCCCTTATACAAACTAGATTAGATGTCAGCAGATGTTTTGATTTCTAAATTACTCAAAATTTATATTAAAACGACACGCTTGCAGAACGGGCTAACGAATTCTTCATTTAATTTCGGCATATAGCAGTGTCGAGCAACCTTTTTCGCATCGCGGCACCCTAAACCAATTTATTTTCTCGAGGCACCCCTATATAAAAGATCAACAGTTGCAAATCTTAGAATAATGAATCGAATACAATTAAATCGAAAAGCCCTGCTCGCAAATATAAGAGCTTCCAAATGGCAACAATAATTCTATTGCTTTGCTGCTCAATCGTGGAAATTTGTTGTTTTGTATATAGCTCGCTAATTAATGTTATCAATAGAATTTCTTTGTACTAGGAATAAAGTAATTATTTATCTATATAATACTATTTTTTTAATTTCTGTCGATTATGGTCGATCTTGAAATGCTTATTGTTCCTAATGAACCAACTTTTGCCTTAAGATTGTACCATATTACTGAATTGAAGCTAGAATTTGTTGAACTTTATTGACGTAGAGATAAATCTTTGTTCGCTCATAATTAGAGATTGGGATTTCTCAACTTTTTTCATTTCTCGAGAATCCGAGTCTCGTTTTTTGCAATATTATGATTCTCGAGAAAGCGAGAGTCTCGTTCAAGAAAGTTCAGGACCCAGGAAATTAAAGAATAAAAAATGAGAAAAAAAAAATTTCAAAGAAAAAAATTGTATTCAAATAAAACTAACACAAATAAAACTAACACTATTCACTACAAAACTAAAGAATATATAGCAAAAATAGGAAAGTTAATACATCATATGATATTATACCAAATATACCACAAAAACAAATATAATATTTTTATTTATTGATATTTGTGAAATAAAATTTTAAAAAACAAAGTACATCAATTGCTTTGTCAGTTAAACGTGTTCGTTTTTTAGTTACTATATTTACTGCTGTTGAAAAGTTTCTTTCATTTTGTGTTGATGTTGGTCTGATAGTCAGTAAACATTCTTTTATTTTGAATAAGTTTTGGGAAATTTGTCCATTTATTTCGTATAAATTCATTTCCTTTAATAATAAATTTACATTTGTTTTTATTTCAGCTGTTGCCAAACAATTGTTGATCGAATCTTCAAGTTTTTCTTTTAATGTTTTTTCAGCAGATTTATCAATTTCAATTATTTCAATATTATTCTCCTCACAATTATTTGGATGATCACCAACACCAACAACAGCTCCTTCACCATCACCATCATTTTTATTAATTTTCAGCATAATAGATTTTGCTACTTTTAACATTTCATTTTTCGAAGCAGATTTGAAAAAATCTTTTGCATCAGCATTTAAGGAATTGGGATTATTTAAAAATTTAATTAATGAGACTAAAGGTACATTTCTCCTTTTCGAAATTTGATCTGTTATTTCAGTAAGTAATACGGCTTTTAAATGTGTACTCTGCTCAGTCAACGATTCGAACAAAATCTTAATATTCCTTCCGATGTTAATAAATTTGTGTCTTGTCTGGATAATGCTTCAACAGCAATTTCTACTGGTTTTAATGCTTCTAAAATATTTTTTGCTTTAAGAGTAAAATTATTATCCCATAAATCATAAAAATTTAAATCTATTAGCGTTTTTTATTGGTTCAATCAACCTTAAAATCGTTCTATCATTGTGATCATACTATTCCATCTTGTTTTGCAGTCAAGTAATAAATGTAGATCTTTATTTTCTACTTCATTTACATATTTTTGAAGAACAGAATTTCGTACAGGGGAATTTTTAAATTTTTTAACAATTATTCGAATTTTATGAATTGTTAGTTTTATATCATCTATATCATTCAATAAAAATGTTTCCTGTGTTAAATTATTATCTTCATCTGAAAATAAATTGTCTTCAACATCATCTGATGAATCAGAATCTGAAGAATGTTCATGTTCATTATTTTTATTTGAATAAAATATTTTAAGGACTGCCAAATGTAAAGCATGATTGTAACATAGCTGCAACAAAGCTGGTGATAAAGTTCCAAATTTTACCATAACGCTTGCACCATCACTTGTAGTGGCAATAATATCTTTATCAAAACTAATATTAAATGAATTTAACTTTTCATTTACTAAATCGACCATTTTATCTGCCGGGCAGCTACCATTTATACGAACTAGTCCTAGATTTTCCGACATACCACTTGCATTATAATATATATGTATATTTAAATATCGTCGGTTCCTAAAACTGGTCCACTCGTCAATACATAAAGAAATTTTTTGATTTTATTAGTTTTATTTTATTGACAATATCATCTTTTTTTTCATTGTAATATTTATAAATTATATTCATTATATCCGTTGGATATTTTGGTAAAACAAATCCTTGTAATTCTAAACTATTTCGAATAAATTCACATTTTGAAATCTTTTGAATGGGAATATTGTCGAACGCTGCTAGTTTTGAAACAATTTCCCCAAGACTTTGTGATTGTGTACTTTTTGGTTTAAAATAATTATTTATGCTCGTAGTAGCACTGCTTCTCATACGTTTGCAACCTATATTTCCAGCCTGCAAAGTCTTGGTCATACCATGTTTTGCTGTTAAATGCCGGTGTAATCCAGTTGTTGTTGATCCTTTGCAATTAATTTCACTTTTGCAATATTTACACATTACCATATTACGGTCTTCACTTCTTTCAAATTCTAGCCAACAATTCTGATACTCATTTGGTTTGGTATTTTCAGACATCTTTAGCCCTTTACTTTAAGTTCTAAATAAAGTAATTGTGATTGTAATTGTAAATGATTTAATTATCAATACTTACGAAATATTTAAATTTTTTCTGGTATGATTTGTATAAATATATAATAATAATTTAATAATAGAATTAAAATTACAAAATTAGCTTTGTGCACTTTTAAAACAATTGCTATCACAGCAACTACAGAAAAATGTACTAAATTGTATAATTTGAAAGTATTGGTTTTCGAAATTTAATAAAAGTATTATGGATCGAGTGATAAATATATATTATCTATTATATACCATCTATTAAATAAGTCAAAAATTATAATTTGTTGGGGAATTTTCTATAAATAAGAATTTTCTATGGGGAAATATTTTAAGGTTTCCTTCTCGGGACTTGAAAATAAAATNATTTCGTACAGGGGAATTTTTAAATTTTTTAACAATTATTCGAATTTTATGAATTGTTAGTTTTATATCATCTATATCATTCAATAAAAATGTTTCCTGTGTTAAATTATTATCTTCATCTGAAAATAAATTGTCTTCAACATCATCTGATGAATCAGAATCTGAAGAATGTTCATGTTCATTATTTTTATTTGAATAAAATATTTTAAGGACTGCCAAATGTAAAGCATGATTGTAACATAGCTGCAACAAAGCTGGTGATAAAGTTCCAAATTTTACCATAACGCTTGCACCATCACTTGTAGTGGCAATAATATCTTTATCAAAACTAATATTAAATGAATTTAACTTTTCATTTACTAAATCGACCATTTTATCTGCCGGGCAGCTACCATTTATACGAACTAGTCCTAGATTTTCCGACATACCACTTGCATTATAATATATATGTATATTTAAATATCGTCGGTTCCTAAAACTGGTCCACTCGTCAATACATAAAGAAATTTTTTGATTTTATTAGTTTTATTTTATTGACAATATCATCTTTTTTTTCATTGTAATATTTATAAATTATATTCATTATATCCGTTGGATATTTTGGTAAAACAAATCCTTGTAATTCTAAACTATTTCGAATAAATTCACATTTTGAAATCTTTTGAATGGGAATATTGTCGAACGCTGCTAGTTTTGAAACAATTTCCCCAAGACTTTGTGATTGTGTACTTTTTGGTTTAAAATAATTATTTATGCTCGTAGTAGCACTGCTTCTCATACGTTTGCAACCTATATTTCCAGCCTGCAAAGTCTTGGTCATACCATGTTTTGCTGTTAAATGCCGGTGTAATCCAGTTGTTGTTGATCCTTTGCAATTAATTTCACTTTTGCAATATTTACACATTACCATATTACGGTCTTCACTTCTTTCAAATTCTAGCCAACAATTCTGATACTCATTTGGTTTGGTATTTTCAGACATCTTTAGCCCTTTACTTTAAGTTCTAAATAAAGTAATTGTGATTGTAATTGTAAATGATTTAATTATCAATACTTACGAAATATTTAAATTTTTTCTGGTATGATTTGTATAAATATATATAATAATTTAATAATAGAATTAAAATTACAAAATTAGCTTTGTGCACTTTTAAAACAATTGCTATCACAGCAACTACAGAAAAATGTACTAAATTGTATAATTTGAAAGTATTGGTTTTCGAAATTTAATAAAAGTATTATGGATCGAGTGATAAATATATATTATCTATTATATACCATCTATTAAATAAGTCAAAAATTATAATTTGTTGGGGAATTTTCTATAAATAAGAATTTTCTATGGGGAAATATTTTAAGGTTTCCTTCTCGGGACTTGAAAATAAAATCTCGAGAAATCGAGAATCTCGTTTTTTAACCTTTTTCACTTCTCGAGAAACAAGACATAAAAAAAATATACAAGTCTCGAGAATTCCCGAGACGAGATTTCTCGATCCCAATCTTTACTCATAATCATTTTAATTATATTTGTCTCTAAATTTTCTGTTTTAAGACAAATTTTGTTGGACATCGAATACTGGGCTTCAAAACAAATTTTACTACCTAAACTAAAAATTTGGAACATAAATATTGATTTGATAAATTTTCGTAATGCGAAAAAAGAAATTTATGTGTAAGTTTTACTTCGACTCTCCATCCTTTTGGGTACCTCTGAAGAATTTCAAGTTTCAAAACATGTTTATGTAACATTGTGATATAAGGTATATTCAACTCTCTATATTTTCTAAGTTTCGGGATAAATTTCGTTAGACAAAGGATATCGGAAATTGAAATTATTATATAAAACTATCAATTATGTTAATAAATAGTTAAAAATACATGGCAATGATTTAATTATAAGATAACGCCAATCAAACATTGATGATGACAGGAAAACTGTCGAAATATATCGTGAAAAGAATGTTTGATTGGCGTTATCTTATAATTATATTAATAACATAAATTAAATTATTAATAATTAAATTAATAATAAACCTGTGACAATTGTGTAGATTGGATGCACGTACGAGCCATTAAATTTGATACGAGATTCCTGCAGCATAATGAAAAATAGAAATACAAAAAACAAATTACCGAGCAACAAGAACCTGTAAATTACGAAACAAACTACAAATGACACAAACTTGCGTAGCGCGACCACGTAATTGTGAAATTACCACCGAAAGATTATAATCATTGTTCTCATTCTCATCATTTTCTTTTTTAGATTGCGTAGTTTCTTCAGATCTATTTCGCTTTTGAAAAATGTTTTGATCTATATCTGAACTATGTTATTCTGACATTTGCAAATGAACTGGATTCTCACCAAAAACATCTCCTGCACCAAGCGGATCAGGATTGAATTTAAATAGTAGAGGAGAGAAATCTAAAACGGATAATGAGTATGACATTTCTTTAATGTGTGGCCATCTGTTTAACGTTTGGCTAGGAAGAAAAGAATCAAAATCTGATGCAGTCCATGCGACACTGTGAGAACTACCGCAAGCGACATGAGCAACTTTAATATCCGCCAAAGCTGAAACCAATGTTGGACGCATGTTATATGTAACTGTTCCATTGCCTTGCTGGCCATGATCATTATCACCCCAGGAATATACCTGGAATAGAGTACTTATTAATGCTATCAAACTAACAAACGTGACAAACTTGTCCACGGTCAGTAACAGCTAGACAATGTAATGCTCCAACTGCCAAATGTACAATTTTAATTTTTTTCAAATCTTCAATTTGCATGGGCTCGCGAATATGTTTATCAGTACCATGTCCAAGACGATAATAATCTCCCTACATATAATTTCCTAATTAGTAATTTCTAGAGTAATTCATATTCCAAACAACGATTTCTTACAATGTTTCTCAATTTGACAATAAAAAACATTTATATATATCATACGAATAATATTTTGATAGTGAATTAAGCACAAGAAATATTACAAAAAGTTACATAAAAAATGAATAGAATTGGCTGATCACAAAACAGAACTATAATAGATGCACCGTAAACGGGGATATGGAGTTCAAATCGTTATGAAAATAGTACCAAATGATACAAATAAACCAAGCAAGACAATATAGCAATTTTTGAAATGACCTTGAAAAAGGAAATTGAAAAACCAATAAAAAACTCTGGAAACCTCTTCAAAAGATTCCTTCAGGTAAACTTTTAAAAGTGCAGGTTTAAAGTATTTTAACACAATTACATTTTCTAAACTTTTCACAGAATGAAACATAACTCAGGTGTGGTTTTTGCATTTTAAGATGGTTTAGGAAAATCCAAGCACTAATACGAGCAATAAGTTTTGCAATCAGTATATAATCACTCATAGAACAAAGCATGGGCGTTAAAATCCTTTCCTATTGGCATTTACTAGTTACACTCCTGGATTATGTAATGTTGATAATCTTTTGAAGACAGCTTTAATCATTCTAAATCAAACTTGATGTACTGCGAAAGTATATCTAGTTTTATCAAAGCTATAACTTACTAATTAATTATGATCTTAATTGAATTGAAACTTAACTGGCTTACACAGTCAATATTGATATAATTACTGTTAAAATGTATTCCAATGACATTTGAAAATAAGAATTATTCAATTTATTCATTTATATTCACAAATAAGATCTTTTATATTCATAATAATAAATTTGAAATATTTACTTCATTTCCGTTTGAAGCAAGGTAAAATAAAGGTTTTATTAGAATTGTAATAAAGAAATTGCCAGTTAAAATTAAGTAACTTCATATACTAACCTTGCCCCAAGTCCAAACTTGACCATTTTCTGTAAGTGCGAAACTCGACTGTGCTCCACATTCTATTTGAATGACATTCGATAAGGACATGCAATCAATTTTCTGTGGAATCAAGCAACCAGAAGATCCTCCTCGACCGAGTTTCCCGAAATCTCCATCTCCCCAACTCCAAACTGTGAAGTCACTGGTTAGGGCTAAAGTTTGCGCATCGCGGCTACCACATGCAACTTGAACTACTTTGTAGTCTCTCAATGATTTGACCTAAAATAAATATCGCTGTAAATAAATTATATAAATCCGATATCTCAATTGAATCCAAATTTTAAAAATATAATATCAACACTAGGGTTATGACTTTTTGACTTTTTAAAAAAAATTAATTTCCTGTGTCATAAATCGATGAACTTTTATTAGAAAACATGTTCAAGTCCCCTCGGTTGTAAAAAAGGTCACCCCGCAATTCAAATTACGTTTCGTCATTTATCTAATCTTGTTACTGCTACTACTAATACGCGTGGCTTTCCTGCAA
>CAUHTR010005798.1:0-12534 GCA_959609185.1 Schmidtea polychroa | reverse complement strand
TAGCTTCCATACAAGCAGATTTAATTTTTCTTTGGAAGCAGTATAGTATTGTGTGGATTCGGGAACAAAGAACTATTACGTAATCGATGACGTCACAAAGGAAATTACGCCATACCCCCTCCCCTCCCCCGGGGGGAGGGGGGTATTTTTTTTAATTTTTTTTAAAAATTAAAATTTTTTAAAAATACGTTACGTTGCGGTATTTTAAATATATTACGTTGCGGTATTTTAAATATATTACGTTGCGGTATTTTAAATATATTACGTTGCGGTATTTTAAATATATTACGTTGCGGTATTTTAAATATATTACGTTGCGGTATTTTAAATAAATTACGTTGCGGTATTTTAAATATATTACGTTGCGGTATTTTAAATATATTACGTTGCAGTACTTTAAATATATTACGTTGCGGTATTTTAAATATATAACGTTGTGGTATTTTAAATATATTACGTTGCGGTATTTTAATATTACGTTGCGGTATTTTAAATATATTACGTTGCGGTATTTTAATTACTATTTTAATTATTAAATATATTATGGTGAATTATTAGTTGTTTCGCGTCTGTGTGCGCTTTTTTCTTTGTTTTGGTTGTGTGCGCACACAGACGCGAGCAAGAGATTTATCGATTTCGAATGGATTTAAGGTTGAATTGAAGTTTGTTGAAGGAGTTCTCTTCGATTTTGGTTGGAATTAATGGAAAGTAACAAAGTTACAAATTATGGATTTAAATATAACGTGGAATTGATGGATCTCGATGATTTAATGGCAAGGTTGAATAGAACCCGCAGCAAAATGGAAATAGAAACTATTTGTAAAGACGATGTTATCAGATCTAGCAAATCTCTTAAAGTTCTGGATAATGGATTCTCTCTAATCACATTATCTCGAGACCGACAATTAGTTCAATCTGTACCTGGTGAATTGAATATGGATCAAACAAATTTGTTGAAATGTGCTCAAGATCAAAATGGCCGAATCGATATTGTTTTGTGTTCAGAAAGGAATGATATGAGATCAAATTTATGTGTAGCTGCACAAAGACAGGTTCCAAATAAAATGATTGAGAAGAGTTCAGCTACGAGATTGTTTAATATTACTGAAAGTACTGGAGGTGTTATGACTGCTATGATCCCTGATTATCGATCTCATGTATGTCGTGCACAAATGGAAGCAGCTCGATGTAGATATAAACATGTATATGACAATAAAATGATTAGGTGTGATTATTATGATTATTATGAATTCGCGAATGAACATGGTAGCAGAGCGTGGTTCCGGCTAGCCAGCCGGAACAAGGTAATTAATATGTATTATAAAATGTCGTTTTTGGTTTTATATATATTATGTAAATATTATGTTTATTATGTGTTTTATAATATTTTTGTAATTAATAATATTTTGGTGATTAATATGTATTATAAAAAATCTTGTTCATGCATATTATGTATATATTATAATATTTTTGTAAAATTAAACATCCTCCCTTCCCTACCGAGCGTGGGAAAGTGCTGCTATGGGCCCCAGCACTCTTTTAAAGGGGGAAGCCAGGGGAACAGGGTAAAGAACAGAGCTGAGTCAAGGGTGAGGGCGAGCGGGGTGATGGGGGTTGAGTTGCGATGGGAAAGTCAAATATTTGTCAAAACTCTTACTGGTAAGACAATTACTCTGGACGTTAAATGGAAGGACACAATTGAAAAGATAAAAGGAAAAATCCAGGACAAAGAAGGAATTCCGGAAAATTATCAAATGTTAGTATACGCAGGAAAGCAGTTAGAAAATAAAAGAAGATTGAATGATTATAGGATACAAGTAGGGTCGACACTTCATTTGTCACTCAGGCTGTGCGGGGGCAATGACGAAGAGATTTTAGAAGAAGAATTGTGGAAAAAGAGATTGAAAAAAGGAAAATTAACGAGATGGAGAAATAAGATTCTGAATGATATAAAGGGTAAGGATGTTAGCAAATGGTTGGAGGAATATGAAGATCTAAAGGAGAGTCTAGATGAAGAATTAAGAGATCTAAGAACGATCAGTGAAAAATTGCATAGATTGGACATCACTGCAATCTTAGATAAAGACCTGCAGGAGATCGAGGAAAAACATCAAATAATTGGGGCATTGATGGAAAGAAAAGCAAATCAATCTTTTATGGAAAAGAAGGAAAAGGGGAATGATGATACCATCAAGAAGAATAATTCCGGGCATAAAAGAAAACTGGAAAGTCTACAGAAAATTACAATCCCTGTTTTTGAAGGCAAGATGAAAGAGTACGAACCATGGAAAGCAGCTTTTACTGCATGTGTTGACGAAGCGGAAGGTGATGAGGTTGAAAAGATGTTTCACCTGCACAAGTACCTTCACGGAGAGCCATTAAAGTTAATTGAAAATCTTGGATATTCGGCAGAGGCTTATCAAATGGCAAAGGAGAAGTTGGATAGGCGATATGGTGGGGATGAAAGGATATATTTATCAATGTTAGAGGAGATTGAACAGTTCATGCCAATTCGAGAAGGAGATTTGAAGGATCTAGACTTATTTGTTGGATTATTAGAAACAGTCACCGTGCGATTTAAATCCACTGGGAAAGAATCCGAGTTAAAGACTGGATATCTGTTTCAAAGTGTTTGGGCAAGTTAACAACGGATCTTGTGTATAAATGGAAGAAAGAGAAAATAGAAAAGGAATTGCGGGAGACGATAGAGGATTTGAGAAGATGGATACAACAAGAAGCGGAGATCCTAAGGTCCACTAACGAGGTCGTGTATGGGACTCAACCAGGCACCAGGGCTTATGATGTGTCAAGAGTAGAAGGTGTGTCTAGAGAAAGAGAAAGCTTCAATCCAGGAGGTTTGACGCATTTTACGGGGCAACCAGATGGCAGAGTTAAAAAGGGAACGGTTATACAGGGGAATAACTCTAACGGCTATAGATCAGAGTGTGTACAATGTGGTGGTCAACATTACCTAGACCAATGTGACAAGTTTAAGCAACTCCCAATTTCAGAAAGGAAGAGAGTCATCGAAGAAAGAAACTGTGCAGGAATTGCTTCAAAAGAAATCACATGGCCAAGGAATGCCGTAAAGAATCTTTCTGCAAGGTTACCGGATATAAGCAAAGACACAACGAATTATTAAATGAAAACGCATCAATGAGGACGGTTCAGAGTTATTTTGCGGTAACTGAAATGTTCAATGATGAGTTACGGGCATCTCGAGGAATTGAGGACACGCCACTCGACAGGAGTAAGGCATCTAATGAAGAGCAAGGAGCTCAGAGTCATTTAGATGGTCAAATATGCAATTCTGGAAGAACTAACGAATTAGTTAACGTTATGACAATCACACAAAATGTTCAAGGAAAAATGAATACAGGGGAAAAGCAAGATGAGGCTTGCCGGGCTGGTGAG
This sequence comes from Schmidtea polychroa, assembly GCA_959609185.1. Lineage (NCBI taxonomy): Eukaryota > Metazoa > Platyhelminthes > Tricladida > Dugesiidae > Schmidtea > Schmidtea polychroa. The sequence continues at coordinate 9,120 of CAUHTR010005798.1, read as the reverse complement.
ATCATAAAATTATCCGACGATGAAATTGTGGAACCGAAGACAACGGAAGTGATGAGTAATTGGGAAAAAGACAAACCAGAATCAGAGGATTTAACGCCCGAGGCGGCGGTTAATGATATGCAGGACGACGAAGGGGAAGTTAATCGATTAAAAGAAGAACGTGATAATGTAAAAGGGGCAGAAGACTCCAAAGGGAGAGGCAAAACAAGGAGACCAGTAGGGTATATGGGAAATCATGGGAAACTGTACGTGATAATGATCAAGGGGCCAAAGAAGTTTTGGAAAAATTGAACGAATCATCGAACAGTTTCAAACAACAAGGATCACTGGAACTCGCTTGCACGCCTCTAATGGTGCCGCGAACGCCTCTAAAGATGCACATGAAAGACAAGGTGTCGATTGGGGAATCGAAACACGAAGCAATCAAAGAACCACTTTGTAGGATGCTTGTAAAAACATTAAATGAAAACTGGTCGCAAAATGAAATGCAACAGGGAAAAGGGTGGAATATTGAATTGGCGAAAAATGGAGAAAGAATAATGGAGAGATTACACCTAAACAAACTGAACATGGACAGCTGCTTGGCCGAGTATGGCATTGGTGGGTGGAGAATCCACAATGATCTTTCAAAAAAGGTGCGTGGCGCAGCGGCTTATATAATGGAGATTGGTGTGTGAGGGTTATTGGAGATGGGTGTGTGAGGGTTATTGGAGATTGGTGTGTGAGGGTTATTGGAGATTGGGGTGTGAGGGTTATTGGAGATTGGTGTGTGAGGGTTATTGGAGATTGGTGTGTGAGGGTTATTGGAGATTGAGCCATAAGGCAGGAAATGAAGGGGGAAAGGGATAAAATGGCGAGGGAAATGCAGAAAATGAAGGGGAGAAGGAATAAAATGGCGAGGGAAATGCAAGAAATGGAGGGGAGAAGGGATAAAATGGCGAGGGAAATGCAGAAAATGAAGGAGAGAAAGGGATAAAATGGCGAGGGAAATGCAGAAAATGAAGGGGAAAAGGGATAAAATGGCGAAGGAAGTGCAAGAAATGAAGGGGAAAAGGGATAAACTGACACGGGAATGTATCTTCAAATTATGTTTGAGTCTAAAAGAAGAAGGAGAAGCTGATGGGGATTTGAGATTGACACTAAGGTGTCAAGGGGGGGAGGATGGTGAATTATTAGTTGTTTCGCGTCTGTGTGCGCTTTTTTCTTTGTTTTGGTTGTGTGCGCACACAGACGCGAGCAAGAGATTTATCGATTTCGAATGGATTTAAGGTTGAATTGAAGTTTGTTGAAGGAGTTCTCTTCGATTTTGGTTGGAATTAATGGAAAGTAACAAAGTTACAAATTATGGATTTAAATATAACGGGGAATTGATGGATCTCGATGATTTAATGGCAAGGTTGAATAGAACCCGCAGCAAAATGGAAATAGAAACTATTTGTAAAGACGATGTTATCAGATCTAGCAAATCTCTTAAAGTTCTGGATAATGGATTCTCTCTAATCACATTATCTCGAGACCGACAATTAGTTCAATCTGTACCTGGTGAATTGAATATGGATCAAACAAATTTGTTGAAATGTGCTCAAGATCAAAATGGCCGAATCGATATTGTTTTGTGTTCAGAAAGGAATGATATGAGATCAAATTTATGTGTAGCTGCACAAAGACAGGTTCCAAATAAAATGATTGAGAAGAGTTCAGCTACGAGATTGTTTAATATTACTGAAAGTACTGGAGGTGTTATGACTGCTATGATCCCTGATTATCGATCTCATGTATGTCGTGCACAAATGGAAGCAGCTCGATGTAGATATAAACATGTATATGACAATAAAATGATTAGGTGTGATTATTATGATTATTATGAATTCGCGAATGAACATATTACGTTGCGGTATTTTAAAATTTAAAAACTTATTTTGACGGTTAAGTTGACAAAATAAAATTGTTATTACACACAATGTATATATAGTCTATCCTACAAGATATTCTGTCCCCCTATGGTCACACACACACAATGTATAAAAATATTATTAGTGTCCACACATGCAACAAGTTAGTGTTCTCATCGATAGCTCATCTTAAAGTCTAGTATAAGATCTATCTATTATTATTATTATTATTATTAATCTATATACTCCGAGTCTATCCGACAAAATATTCTGTCCCCCTATGGGTACTGCTCACAAGGGTACTGGTCACGCTCAACAACTCGCAAGGGTACAATGATATTATTAAACAATGTAATAAAACACATATTTTCTAAATTTATTATTATTATTATTATTATTATTATTATTATTATTATTATTATTATTATTATGGGTACTGCTCACAAAGGTAAAGGTCACAAAGGTAAAGGTCACAAATGTACTGCTAAAAATATTCAAGACAAAACTTTAACAAAGAAATTATACTTTAAATATACACTAAAATTTATTAACACACTGGGTAAAGGTCATAAAGGTAACTAACAAAACTTTAACATATTATTATTACACACAATGTATAAAAATTGTTCACAAAGTTACTGTTAAAAAATATTCAAGACAATATGACTAATACATTTATTAAATAATTTAAACACATCATCGAAAATAATCATGTCCAAAATAATTATCATCTGCTGGATCATGGAAATCATCTGTATCATCGGCTGAGATAGCTTCCGTTGAATCTATAAATATATCGGTGTCACCGCCCCTATAATGGCCATATGCCAAACTTTGATTTTTATCCACCCAATTTCGCTTATCATCTCTACATGTCAAGGCTCTTTTATTATTTTTAATACTAAAAAGTTGGTGATTTTTTGACGTTATTCTAAATTGAGGGACTGTGTATATTTTATCATTTAAATAACAATCTAGATACGACTGATGTGTTAGTCCAGTATCTTTCATACTTATCCCTTTAGCCTTCATACTTTCCTCATCACCCATCAAACTGTAACATTTAGGTCTCAAGAACACCCAATCTTTATATAATAACCCTTTATTCTCGTCTTTGAATTTACCAATGACAGAATCAAGGTTCCTACTATATAAAGGATGATTTGGGTCATAATTCGAAGTATCTAATAATTGATCTCTAATCATCACAGGTAACAGAATGTCAAGACTACAATGTTTAATTTCCAAGAAGAAGGAATCTGTGTCCCCAGCAACGATATTAATTTCGCAGTTGAATTCATCGCGATATTTTTGCAACTCTTCATACTGCAGCTGGTACATCCTGAGTTTGGATAAATCTAGTACAGTTTGTCCAATGTAACTAGGTCTATTCAAACACACAATGTCCTTCCTCAATAAAACCGAAATCAAGTCATCATCGATTTTCGTAGATTTACGAAAAGTCGGTTTCGAACAGAATGTTAATAATCTCTGTGAAGAATTACACAGACGTAAATTAATACGTTTTTTAAGATTTTCAACAGTCTTGCCGTAAAGACTGTTGTTTAATAATTTATAAAAATTTTTATCAAGTTTATTTGTCGACGCTGCTCGTAACGCCGTATTTGTGTTAATATAATTTTTGAAAATTTTATCTTGTTTAAATTTAATTGCTCTATGTGTTTTTGATATTTTAACACCATCCCGGCCACATATACCCCCTCCCCCCCGGGGGGGAAAAATTTTTTTTTTAAATAAAAGGTCAAGGTCATTTATTATTTCAAGGTCAAATTTTAAACAAAGACATATGACTCATCCAGGTCATTTCAAGGTTGTTTCAAGGTCGCGTTACTCATCCAAGGTCATTCCCAAGGTCATATGACTCATTAGGATGAATCAAGGTCATATTATTATTTTTCAAAAATATTATTAAGTGGCCGGGATGGCCCCTGGTTTTCGTTTGCCCAAAAGTTATCATCATCATCAAAATTAATTTTTATTTAAAATTTAAAAACAAGTCAATAAAATATAGCAAATTATCAAGAAATTAACTAAATTTTTTAAATAAATGCAATTAATATATTTCCATCTTATCTATACCACTTCTCGCTATATTTACATTTATTTTCCATTAATGAATAATTCAAACACTTATTTTCACCTTTTCGAATTTCATTATTAATTTATCATAGAATAATGATGATTCTTACCACCTGAGAATAATATTGTTAATTTTAACTCTGTGTTATTAAAATTATCTTTCGACTTTACGCTTCTTACCATTTTAGAATAAGATTTTTTATCAAAATTTGTGTTAATTTGACTGATTCAATTTGATGGAGTTATTGTTAATTCGTTTTATTATATATACTCTGAGTTTATCCGACAAGATATTTTCTCCCTCTATGGGTACTGTTCACAATTGGTACTGGTCGTAAGGGTACTGGTCGTAAAGGTACTGTTGTGTTTTAATGATTTTATTTAGGCAAATTTTTGGTTATTATTTGGCATTAAATTCATTGATAATTTTTTAGAGTTAACGGGATTTTACTAACATTTTTTGTGAATTTCATGTTAATTGAAAGAATATTTAAGTTTTTAGTGTTAATTCTAAGACAAATTTAGTTAATTTCTTGATAATTTGCTATATTTTATTGACTTGTTTTTAAATTTTTAATAAAAATTAATTTTGATGATGATGATGACTTTGTAATGATAATTTGACTAAATAATTTTTCATATATTTTTCTAAGAATATTTACACATTGATGAACTTTAAAATATTGAAAATCTAAAGTTGAAACCATCTTATTTTTTCACGATGATGATATATTTGAAATCTACTTGAAAATTAATGTAAAATATACTGAAATTTGTGATTTAGTTTGAAAGATATATCATGTTATAATGGCTATAATTAGTTGAATCGATGAAGAATTATGATCAATCAATGAGATATTATCATCTCTAGTTAGGTATTTGATGGTAAATGTGGTTAAATATTTGTAGAAAATATTGATTTTAGTAAATTTTGATTTTTAATGGGTTCTTACTACATGAATTTAGATACTAAATTATTTCAATGGAAGGATGTCTGTAACAATTAAATAAAATTCATATTTTGAAGAATTTTCTATGGATTTTAAGAGAATTGATATATTAAAGGTCTGATATACTAAAGTCGGTTGGTTAAGATGGTAATAGATAATTTTTAAGGGGGTGTTTAAAATGATAGAAATATTTGGTAAGGGATCAGTTAAGGTGGAAATGTTTGAAATCTCTATTTAAATCGACAATGTTCTTATTGGTAAAATTTTAAAGGGAAATAGTCAGTATTTAGCTATGAATTAATAATAGTTCCTGTGAAATTATATCGTTTTAGAGGTTTATTAGGTTGTGATGAATGTTATTGCACAATAATTTAGATTTATGTTTTAGAACCAGTTTTTTATTAATTATCCACTGTTTTATTAAGTCGTTTAGGGTTAATGATCAATTTACTTGGTTTTCACAATGAAATATTTGAAATCTTTAGAATTAATTGGGATTGATATCAAAGGTTAGTAGATGGATTGGTCACCGTTAGATCAGGTCACCTCTAGATCACCTACCCCCCCCCCCGGCAGGAAAAAATTTTTTAAGATTTTTTTTTTCAAGGTCAAATTTTTAACAAAGACAATGACTCATCAAGGTCATTGAAACAAAGATTTTTTTTTTGTTTTAATTATCGATTATTATTAAGTGATCTAGCGGTGACCTACCTTTTGACTTCCCAGAACTTTTTCAATTTTCAAAATTATTTAAATATTTATACATCATTTTGAAGGCCAGACGAAAATCTATCTTTTGAGCCATTAAAATAATTTTTATCATCAGTGGTACAAAAGTTATTAATTTTTTAGTCAGAGACTGATTTATGGTTAAAATTTTCAAAAATGTTCAAATTTACTAAGTAATTTGCGGGTGATTTGTCAATCATCCAATCAGGTACGACTTTGATTATTATTATTATTATTATTATTATTATTATTATTATTATTATTATTATTATTATTATTATTATTATTAATATTATTATTATTATTATTATTATTATTATTATTATTATTATTATTATTATTATTATTATTATTATTATTATTATTATTATTATTATTATTATTATTATTATTATTATTATTATTATTATTATTATTATTATTATTATTATTATTATTATTATTATTATTATTATTATTATTATTATTATTATTATTATTATTATTATTATTATTATTATTATTATTATTATTATTATTATTATTATTATTATTATTATTATTATTATTATTATTATTATTATTATTATTATTATTATTATTATTATTGGGTAATGCTCGCAAGGGTACTGGTCACACTCAACAAGGGTACTGCTCAACACACACACACACACATCAGGTACGACTTTGATTATTATTATTATTATTATTATTATTATTATTATTATTATTATTATTATTATTATTATTATTATTATTATTGGGTAATGCTCGCAAGGGTACTGCCCCGAGTTTATCCGACAAAATATTTTGTCCCCCTATGGGTATGGCTCACAAGGGTACTGGTCACGCTCAACAAATCAACAAATCAACAAAACATACATTTATTTAAACAATAAAATAATGTAAAATTAACAAAGGTAAACTAAATATTGATGTACTACTATTTGCAGCAATATTGTTTGAAATTGGTAACGTTGAATTGATTTTCAGAGATTCTATTGATCCTTTGATTGTTTGAATTTCTCTTAATAATAAATCAATCTTTTTTAACAAATAATCATGCTTCTTATCAATAATTTTCATATTCTTTTTATTTTCAGCAATGGAGTTATTGAAAACTTTAATATGATGAATCAATTCAAATTTTATATTTTGTATATATTCAAATGATAGTTCATAACTGTTTTCTAAATTCTCCAATCTTTGAGATATTCTTTTTCCTGGATGCTTTGACCATTTTGGTTTGTCGAGAATATATAAAATATCCATCAACTTGGCTGTATTCGGACAAACACATATTGATTTATTAAAAGACTCCACTGTTATTGTTGTATTGTGTGAGCACACACTCGTTATAATAATTATCAATATGAATATAGTTTTCATGGTGTATCAAATCAAAACCTTTCTTTTACATTTATAGTCTATCAACCAATCAAATCACCCGGTATTAGTATAAATAAAACATCATATTTTAAATTATTGTAAAAATGTCTCAATTTATGGAAAATCTTTTAAGAGAACTCGTCAACAGGAATATTATGGAAAGCCTATGTTTCCTGGTCGATCGAACCGAAAAGGTCATAGAAGGTAATCACATTGATTATGAAGATGTGATCAATTCCGATTGTCTGGAAACCAAAAAATTCTATTTTAATAGAATTTTTAACTGTCTATGCGACGATCAGATGAAGTGGACCCGAATACTAGTAGGGTTCGCTTATATGAAAATAATTATCGAAAGAAGTCTATGGGACTCAGAGCACTATTATCAGTGGTCTCAAGAAGTAATACTTTTATAATTTATATTTTATTAATATTTATTTTCTAGATAATCAAGTCAAAGTTCCAACCATGGATTGAAGCCAATGGCGGATGGGGCGTATTCAATCAACTCGCTAGAAATGCGAAGGAAATTGATGAGCAGAAAAGAAAATTTAAAAACTATGTAAAACTTGCAACAGGTGTTGCTATTTTGTATATTTTATCAAGATTTTTAAATAAAAATTAATATAGTTATTTTTTGTTTGATTTTTAAATAAAATTTTAAATAAATTTACAAACACTAATTAACTAAGATTTATTAATTAACACATTCGCAGTCGTCATCTCCACATTTCATTATATTTTCAACGACATGATCAATACAATCATTCGTAATATTATCTATAGGTTCCTCTATAGGTTCCTCTATAGGTTCATAGATTTCCTCATCAATTTCTTGAGTATCGGTTTCTTGAGTTTCTTCCTCATCATCATCAAATCCTGTATCTTGACTCTCAACTATCCAGCCGATATTTAAGGCATTTCTAATAGATAATATGTCCTCAATTTTCACACCAGATATTTCTGCTAACTTTTCCAACAAAAAGTTGATTAAAAATTCTAAATAATAAATAATTCGGTAATTAATTAATCATGTTAACCTTTTTCTGCAGTCATTTTCATCACTTTAAAACTATATTATAATTTTGTTTATAGATTTTCTTTGTTAAATTTGCATGTCATTTGCATTTATGTTGCAATTAATAAAGAGAAAAACAAATCTGACTAATACATTTATTAAATATAACATTAAAATATTTGTGAAAGTCTAGCAGACATAATTTTCCAAATAGGAGAATATACATCATTATTATCAACTTTATATCCCTGGATTGCTATTGTTATATACCAATTTTCATTTTCTTTGAAACTGATTTCATCAAAAGCATCATAAAATCTTGCATATCTATTGTTGAACCATGCATGTTGATTACACGATAGATTCGAATCTATCCGTTTAAAAACATCATCAATAGTTTTGACATCAATCATTGAAAGCATGCCGGATAAGAAATCAAATTTAGTCGGAATTAGCTTGACTGGTGCAACTAATTTCATATTGATTTCTTCTTTCAAAAAATACATTTTGTAGTTGTGGAACATTTGAACTGGTTGTACCATTTCTTTAGGTTTTTCGGTGCTTGAAATTTTCTTGGTCATCGTGAATAATGAATAAATTTAAATGTTACAGGGTTTTTATACCTTTGACTCATGTCTATCAACCAATCAGATTACAGCATGTCTTTGTTTAAAATTGCAGGTCATTTGCATTAATGCTGCATTTATGTTCTATTAATGTTTTATTATTAATGTTTTATTATTATTATTACTATTATTATTATTATTATTATTATTATTATTACTATTTCTATTATTATTACTATTTCTATTATTATTACTATTTATATTATAAAGAAAAAAAAACACAATTCAAACACGAAATACATTTATTCATAACCCAAATCCACAATCCGGGAGTAGTGAAACCTTCTCAGAGTTTTCACTAACTCCCATTCGACATATCGCCGATATCGATCGGCACAACATGAGCATCCGAACATGCACTGGTATTCCGGCTCCATTTGTTTGATGGTTCTGTTGATCTTAATATCCCACAGGAATTGGTGAAATACTTCCATTAA